>JAIFZK010000118.1:92500-155000 GCA_027481765.1 Tenualosa thibaudeaui | reverse complement strand
CTTTGAACTTGCCCAGGGCCTCATTCTAAAATACACACACACACACACTCAAACATGCACGTACACACACACACACACACACAGTATCTGGCTCTCTGTCTTGTGGAAAAGTTGAGCTTCACACCGCTGAGCTTCACAGGATGAGTTTCCCAGCTGACAGACAAGTGGAGGAGAAAGAAAAAAGTGTGACCAAAGGAGTGAGACTCGTTTATGGTTCAGCTGGAAACAATGAAAGGAAGAGGGGAGAGAGAGAGAACAGAGAGATCACGGTGAGAGAAAACAGATGTGTCTCAACAGTAGTAAAAAGAGGTGGTGGAATATGAATGAAGCGAGAGAGAAAGAGGGAGAGAGAGAGAGAGAGAGATCCAGCTGCACTGTGTTTAGGTTGTAGACTGTGGGGGGTGACCCGTCCCTCTCCCTCCAGTCCACACACAAACATTGCCAGTAGAAAGGCTTACCAAATATGGACACACTTTCATTCAATGGATATTTAAACTTCTGAAATGGAGTGTGTGTGTGTGTGTGTGTTTATCTGTGCGTGTGTGTGTGTGTATGTGTGTGTGTGTGTGTGAATGAGTGAGTGTGTGTGTGTGTATGTGTGTGTGTGTGTGTGTGCAAAGCGAGCAGAACCAGAGACAGACTTACAGTATTAACAACTGAGGAGAAATGATGAGAGAGAAAGAAAGTCTGAGTTGACAAAGGATGTCTGAGTCTGAATTTATGAGCCTCCTCCCCCTCCTGAACACAGCGTTACCTGAGTCTCCTCCTCTTACTGAACACAACATTACCTGAGTCTCCACCTCCTCCTCCTCCTCCCAAACACAACATTACCTGAATCTCCACCTGAACTCAGCATTACCTGAGTCTCCTCCTGAACTCAGCATTAACTACATTAACTATCACATCTAATAGCAGAGACTGAACAGAGCCAATCACAGCAAATGGGGGCTAATGAACAAAACCAGTGACAGTTATTCTCAATGAGTCTCATGCCCAATGACCCACTATCCCTTGGTGTAAAAGCAATGACTCATACAACAGGTCCTTGTGCTGGGGCTGGTGAGATGTGGAGCACAGAGTGGGACACATTTAGGTCCGCTGGTAAAGATAGTAGTTTTTTTTCCCTTTTTTTTTTTTTTGGGGGGGGGGGGGGGGCATGCTAGTTAGTCAGGGCCTGGAAAGAGTGTGCTCAAGAAGCTAATTTAATTCTACAAAGACAGCCAAGTGGATATGACCTAGGATTCATGTATAGGCATATGCATACAGTATGTACAGTGGTATGGTGTATGCCTAGATTATGTATAATTGTGTCGCCTAGATTATGTATAATGGTGTATGCCTAGATTATGTATAATGGTGTCGCCTAGATTATCTATAATGGTGTTTGCCTAGATTATGTTAATGGTGTAGGCCTAGATTAAGTATAATGGTGTTTGCCTAGATTATGTATAGTGGTGTAGTCTTATTTTATGGTGTAGGTCTAGATAATGTATAATGGTGTACTATATGCAAATAAGTGTGTGTGTGTGTGTTTGTGTTTGTTTTTGTGTTTGTTTAAAACGGTGAGGGCATGTGCGTGTGTGTGTATGTGTCATGAATCCAATCTCCTTGTCACTGGATGAGACGAGAGGAAATGAGAGAACCCACAGCATGTGATAACAGTCACAGAGAGAGAAGAGAAGCTGGTTCTACACACACACACTCACACACACACACACACACTCTTTTGCTTTATCTCTCTGTCTCTCTCACACACACACACACAAATAAAGAGAACATGAGAACAGACCTGGTTTTAGTGGGGGAGAACTCGGGGAAGCCACTGGTTTGAGTGTGTGTGTGTGCCTGTATGTGTGTGTGTGTGGGTATGCACTGGATATGAACATGAGGAAACTGGAACAACAGTGCCCCCATGTGGAACATTTAGAAAGAATCCTTGTGTGTGTACGTGTGTGTGTGTATCTGTGTGTGTGTGTGTGTGTGTGTCATATCCTCACCCTTGGATTACCTCTGTAAGTCGTGCCAAGAGAGATTTGCTGTTTGAACTGAAAGGAGACAGAAGTACAGCAATTTCTCCAGTATAAGCCACACCATGTCTAAACCTCAGATCAGGGTCTCATGCAAACTAAAAAAAACAATTATCATACATAATAATTATGTATTAACAAAACATTACCTATTGAATCACAATCAGATCAGAATGATGAAAAGAAATGCAATCCTGTATATAGCCCTCACCCCATGTGAAAAATGTCATAGATGAAGAAATTTTACAAAATCCATGCATTAACCTTGTTTAATACTCAGGAAATTATGGTATGTGGTGACGGTGTGAGTGCATGTGTGTGTGTAGGTGTGTGTTTAAATACACAGGTTGGGGTGAGTAAAATAGTATTCAGTATGAGGCTGTGTACTGGCAATTTTGTGCGTGCGTGCATGCATGTGTGTGTTTTGTGTGTGTGTGTGTTTTGTGCGTGTGTGTGCCAATGTGTGTGTCTAATCTGTGTGCATGCTGAGGAGTCTGTGACACAGCAGCAGGTTTGTGTTTTTGTGTCTATGTGTGTGCATTTGTACATTTGTGTGTGTGTGTGTGTGTGTGCATTTCTACATTTGTGTGTGTGTGTGTGTGTGCATCTGCGTGTACATGCAAGTGTGTGTACCCATTTGTATTTTCACACACACATACAGACACAGGCATGCATGCACACACACATACACACATGCATGTACACACACACATACACACACTTCTCTCTGGTTCATGTCCTCAGTGTGAGAGAAAACATACACACACACATACTGTAGACACACACACTTCTCCCTGGTGTCTTGTCCTTAGTGAGAGTGAGATAACTCTACAGCTGCTGTTAAATTCTGGTAAATCTTCAGCATAATGAGGAGTTTGGGAGTTTTAGAAAAAGAAACGGATACATTCACATTCATTTATTCAGCTTTATATAACCTTAAATAGCCTCAACAAAAAGAACTGACCACATTACTATCGTTCTAAAATCCCTGCATTGGCTCCCTGTAAGTTATAGAATTGACTTCAAAGCATTGTTGCTTGTGTTTAAATTATTAAATGGGACAGGACACGATTACCTATCTGACATGTTTTAGTAGTACACACCACTTAGGTCTCTCAGGTCATAGGAGAAAAATTTGCTGGTAAAACCTGTGTCTGAACCAAACTGTTCTCAGATGCTTTCTCCTAATGATTCACTTATCTTTCTGTTTATACTCATACACAGAAACTTTTATTCTAATCATTTTATGCCTTTTTAAATATTATTGTCTTTTTATGATTTGACTTTCTTTCATCTACTGTACTTTGATTTTATTTTTGTACAGCACATTGAAATTCCTTTGTGTTTGAAATGTGCTATATAAATAAACTTGCCTTGCCTTGCCTGTAATAGCCAGATTTGGCCTCCTATATCCATATATAGCCATATATAGCCATATATAGCCCCATACAGACATATAACATTATGTACCTTCAAATAACCTTCTGTAGCCTTTTATAGTCTTACCTGCCATACTAGCTTTTAAGACCATACATCTGTAATTAGGCTTATAGAGCCTTGCTTCATATAGTCTTATACAGCATCATATAACATGATATACCTTCAGAAAGCCACATCTAACTTCATGTAGTCTTATATAGCATCATATAACATTATATACCTTCAGAAAGCCACATCTAACTTCATTTAGTCATATACAGCATCATATAACATTATATACCTTCATAAAGCCACATCCAACTTCATTTAGTCATATACAGCATCATATAACATTATATACCTTCATAAAGCCACATCTAACTTCATGTAGTCTTATACAGCATCATATAACATTTTACACACACACATCTTGGCAACATCTGACACGTCTGATGTCACATCCAGGAGAGGCAGAACTTTATATATATATATATATATATATGTGTGTGTGTGTGTGTGTGTGTATGTATATATGTATCTCTGCTTCTATACAAAATTCTATACAAAACTGACTGCAATTAAGCTGTTGTGGCTGCAGTTGTATAACTGCCACACTGAGATTGTTTTCATCTATGGACTTGATCTTCGTTTTCTTAACAGATTGCATAGCTGCATAATGACAGGCCTTGTGTCTTTGCTGTGTGTGTGTGTGTGTGTGTGTGTGTGTGTGTGTGTGTGTGTTGTTAACAACACTTGGTCTGTGGCTTGGCTAAGACAAGCACCCTGCCCCCTCATGAGCCAAGGAATAAAAATCACAAACAGAAATACACACAGGTAGGTCTAGCTCAAGGTAAGGGAAGGGTAAGTTTAACCAAATTGTATTGAATAGTATACAACTCGATCACTTGCAAGCAGATTAAGGTCTGAGATGCCAGCCCAAATCAATAATAAGTTGTAATATAATTAATTATTATTGTGAATGCTTTATACAGCATGCCGACTTGAACGGCGGTGACAGGCTGTTTGCCTTGACCTGACAGCTTTCATTTTCGCAGACTTTGCGTTGAGTTGCACTGCCCCCTATCGACAAATACGACGAACTTTCACTCAGGGGCACAGGCTACTTTGCAGTTCTCAGTTCAGAACACTGAGAATGTCTGCTCAGAACAGTGTCCGGTGTTAACAGAGAGCTATATGTGAGACTGAGGTCTTGTGGTTAAAGCATTTTAGAAATCGGACTGTGGAAACCAGTGACTGTATATATAGATGATAGACTTCCGGGTGCTTCAAGTTTTATGATTGATGCGCTGTACGTCCACATATAGTCACTGGTGGAAACACGTTTAAACAGTTTATATTGGATGGTCACAAAGTTACTACAGAATACTACACCTAGCCAACAGTCGAACATTTTGTTAAATATGTATCAAAAATAAATCAGTAAATTTAAAAAATAAATCAGTAAATAGGCCAACTGTGGTCAATGTTTGACGAAACTTCCCTGCGGTGATGATTACAAAGAAGCCTAGGCTATTATATAACCTCGAATATGACCGGCTATCGCTTTAAAGTCGGCTGAGGACAGGGAGAAGAGAAGACCACGGCTACTCGAGAGCTGCAGACAGAACTCCCGGAAACATGGCAGAGCAACGAGAGCGCAGTTGTTTGACTTTCTATGTCAACGGGAAAAAGGTAGCCTTCATTTACATTTTTACTTGTTTCAGAGAAGCCCACATAGGGCTAAGTTACTACGCTTGCATCTTAACGTAGACTAACGTGTCTATAAACCTAAATGCCGGGAATGGCGCGTAAAGGTGTGTAAACGTTAACGGTAACAACTGTTTTCCCAGTCGCTTTGTGCATTTTTTAGTACAGAATTAAGTTCTCTAAACAGCCAGTTTGTTCAGAGTCCGTTATCAACATCGATTGCTCAGAAATTGCTCATGTCATGGTTAATTCGAGTAGCTACCTATAAACGTGTTGAACCAGATGTCATGTATTATTTGTGAAGAAGGCTTACATTTTTCAATTTCTGTTCACTTTTTTAAATAAATACCCGATTGTTCTCAGGTAAATCTTTATACAGAAAAGCGTTCTTAAAAGCAGGGGACCAGTCCCATGAGATGGAGCTGAGCTATTAGTCCAGTCCTCGGGCTAGTGTACTGGATCATTCAATAGTCAAGTAGCCTTTCAGTGAAGGCTTGTATTACGTCTACGAAATGGCGTATTACGTCTACGAAATCTTTTCCCTACTGTGAGATGTTGCAGTGTGTTTGCTTGAGAAAATGCCCAGAGTTAATTTTTTTAGGCAACATGACAAAGCAGATTTACAGTAACACAAGAACCTGTTGTTCAGATTGCGCTGTCGTGTTCATTGGTATGAGTTTTCCTTTGTGCCGAATTGGCTGAGATGCTGCTGTAGGGAATTGCACATTGGACAGCCTAATTTTCCTGCTGCCACAGTGTTCTGTGTCAAATGATCGTCTTTCCAAATGTACGTATGTTTTGTGTGGGCCGTGTTAACAGCAGGCTTGTCACATGAATGTGATCTGAAATCATTCTAAAATCTTTAATTTACTGTTTAGGTAGTGGAGAACAATGTTGATCCTGAAACAATGTTGCTGCCTTACCTACGGAAAAGAAGTATCCTTCAGTCTACTTTAACATGGAAGTGATGCATCTGTTAGTCTTTGGACACATCTCATGAACGCAAGCATTCATATTCCCTCTGCTACCATTTGTTTCCTGTTGACCAGCTGTCAGCCGTTTTTTTTATTTTTTATTTTGGATCAGGATTTGGAGACCAAGTTGTATTTAAACTGTTTTGAAAAAAAGATCAGAAGCTACTCGACTATTGTTTGTGTCTTTCCCTTTAGATTAGGTTGAGAGCTTTAATGTGTTTTGTTTCCCATGCAGTACCGTAGTAAGTTTTAATGCTTCAAGTATAGAGTGCAGTCTTTATGCATTTAGTGACATGTGTTGTGTTTAACCCATTTAGTGACCTGTGTGTGTATTTAACCCATTTAGTGATGTGTGTGTGTGTATTTAACCCATTTAGTGATGTGTGTGTGTGTGTGTGTGTATTTAATCCGTAACTGCAATGGCATGCTCAGTTTTCTCTTACTCTCTGTGGGTGTCAGGAACCTGCCGCATTGGAAGTCAGAACCATTTCACATTATTAAGATTTTAACATAATCAAGATTTTCACTTTGTTTCACATGGCCATCCACTCCACTAAAACAATACATATGCAATGTCTCAGCGTATTGGCAGTCCACACTTTCTTCCAGAAGGTCATTCACTTCTCTGAAAAGATCCATTTAAAATCTCTTGGCACGTTGTTCATCTACACCTTCAGTGCCAATCAGTTGTCATTGTCCTTGACCTGACCTTGTGCCAGTGCGGTTGACGGGGGCCAAGTCTGGCTGTGGAGGGGGAGGCTGTGGCGCCTGCACAGTCATGGTCTCTCGCTACCATCCCCACACCAGTGCCATTAGGTATTCTTTCATTAAATGATGTTTACTTGTCTATTTTACAAGTCTATGCCTACTTGTACTAATTTAGTGCATTGATCCTATTGTAAGATACTGCAGTTTACATCAGGAAATAATCAGCTCATTTGTATGACTAAGCAGTAGCATGACTAAGCAGTTTGCACTGTGACACAAGTGAACAACACTTCAGTAACTTACCTGGTGTAGAACTTGACCTTTTGACCTTTATGTGAATGTAACGCCTGATTGTTTATGTAAGTTGACCTTTGACCTTCACCCCTCAGTCACTGTGCAGTGAATGCCTGCCTGCTGCCCGTGTGCCAACTGCAGGGGGCAGCCGTGACCACTGTGGAGGGTATCGGCAGCACCAAGACCAAACTGCACCCCGTCCAGGTAAATGTGTGCCAACAGCGGTTGTTGTTGTTGCTATGAGAATGGGCTACGTTGTTATGGGCATGGGCTATGTTGTCATGGGCTATGTTGTTATGGACATGGGCTATGTTGTTATGGACATGGGCTATGTTGTTATGGACATGGGCTATGTTGTCATGGGTGATGTCATGGGTGATGTTGTTATGGGCATTGGGGGGTGGGGGTCTGTTGCACACTGTTTCTAACTGTGGATTTGCTATATGAGGCTTTGAATGTATGTTTCTTCTACTAAAAATTGGCTGAAGTTTAATCACTTTCAACTGCACATCTACCATTGCAATTGTCTGATTTAGTTTTGTTTATCGTAATTCTGATACGTTTGTTTGTGTGTGTGTGTGTGTGTGTGTGTGTGTATTTCCATGCTCAGGAGCGCATAGCAAAAGCTCATGGTTCTCAGTGTGGGTTCTGCACCCCTGGTATGGTGATGTCCATGTACACCTTACTGAGGAACAAACCCCAGCCCACCATGGAGGACATCACTGAGGCCCTGGCTGGTAACACACACACACACACACACAGACACATGTACTGTGTTTACTGACATATTAATTCAAATGGATTGATTAGGGATTAAATCTCAGCTGTTTTCTGCTGCTTCTCAGGTAATTTGTGCCGCTGCACAGGATATCGCCCCATTCTGGATGGCTACAAGACCTTCTGTCAGGTGTACACACACACACACACACACACACACACACACACACACACACACAGCTTTGCTAATGATATAAAGAGCCTTTGTCCCACATGCAGTTAGTCATTTCTCTGAATCTCCACCTGTCTCCACCAATCACTGTGGGCGTTGGATGGCCTGACTAGAGAGCACTTATTTAAAAGCACACCATGTGTGTCTGTCTCTGTGTGTGTGTGTGTGTGTGGGTCTGTCTGTGTGTGTTTGTCTGTGTGTGTTTGTCTGTGTGTGTGTATATGTGTGTGTGTGTAAATGCAGTGCCTAGAGAGCACTTGTTTAAAAGCACACCGTGTGTGTCTGTCTGTCTGTGTGTGCTTGTCTGTCTGTCTGTCTGTGTGTGTGTGTGTGTGTGTGTGTGTGTGTGTGTGTGTAAATGCAGTGCCTAGAGAGTACTTGTTTAAAAGCACACCGTGTGTGTCTGTCTGTCTGTGTGTGTGTGTGTGTGTGTGTGTTTGTGTGTGTGTGAATGCAGTGCCTAGAGAGCACTTGTTTAGATGTACTGTGTGTGTGTGTGTGTGTGTGTGGATGCATACAGTGCCTAGAGAGCTCTTCTTTAGATGCACACACTGTGTGTGTGTGTGTGTGTGTGTGTGTGTGTTTGTGTGTACAATGTCCAGAGGGCGCTTGTTTAGCTGCACTTATCAGCCCACAGAGCGACTGTTAGCGTGGCCGTGGTCATCACGGGTGCAAGGTCAATCAGTCAGCTGATCACATGGTCAAAATCAGCAGACCAGATGATCCATCAGACATTCGTTCAGGAGCAGCGGATTCAGATGGCCCATTCAGATGCAGACTCTGGTGGCCTGTGATGCAGACTTGTCAGCATGGCTGTTAGGGAGACCACACATGAGTTTACTGAGTGCAGCATCACATGACTCCAGACATCTCCATGGTCCAGACTTTATGTCAGGGTATCTGTAGAGAGTCCTTTCAAAGACCAGGGAATCAAATGTAGGGGTTGGCTGTGGGTTTGAATCCCTCCTGCCACCATTGTGTACCTGAGCAAGGCACTTAACCCTAAGTTGCTCTAGGGGAGATTGGCCCTATACAATTGATAGTTGACAAAATGTGAGTCGCTTTGGATAAAAGCGTCTCCTAAATGCATAAATAGACTGTTGGAAAAGAATGCTATATAGAAATGAAAGACCAGAAAATCAAGTGTAGACCCTGCCATACACCCCCTCCACACACACACTTTATTACACCTAACTTTACTTATGGCCTTTGAAGTTTTGATGTCTTCCATGTGTAGGTTTCCGGAAATTATACCAATGCCTGGTCAACATGTCATGTTGTCACAATAATCGGCAAATTCTTTGGAAAGTCATCTAAAATATTAATTAATTCTTGAAAAACCTGAAAAATACTTTTTTTTATCAAGGTGATAACATGGGTAGTCCACCTGGAAATACCTTTACTGAAAAAACTATGCTCAATGCTTCCCCTTCTATATATGTGGATATATGTAGCTCTGAGATGAACTCTATAGGAGAGACTGTACATACTGTATGAAGTGAAGTGTCTAAACAGAGGCTGAAATCAGACTGAAAAGTGAAAACTGTGTTTGTCTTTGATGTGTGTGCCTTTCCAGAGCTCAAGCTGTTGTCAAGCCAATGGAGGCGTGTCCTGCTCAGCTGGAAACTCCACAGAAGAAAGTGTAAGAGGAAACGATCTTTCAGTGTGTGTGTGTGCGCGTGCGCCCGTTTGAGGACATGAGATTGCAACCTAGTAGTCATGGTACACTGTTTAATCATATGATCTAAAAGTGTGATTGCATCCAAAAAAGATTTATTTATGTTATAGATATGGGGTGAGGTTGGGTTGCATAGGACTGGATGCCTCTCCTGCCAGTGTGAACCGCTAAAGTTTTGAGCAGAGGGAGAGGAGGAGAGAGGGGGCGGAGAGAGAGAGAGAGAGAGAAAGGGAGGGAGAAAGGGAGGGAGAAAGAGAGGGAGGGAGAGAGAGAGAAAGGGAGGGAGAGAGAGAGAGGGATCTAGTGAGTGTTCACTGGAACAAAGGCCTTTGGATGAGATTGTATAAGTCCACTGAGGTCCAAGTGCAGGGAGCCCTGGACTTTGCAACCACTTGGACCATGACACGGCTGTTTCTGGTGTATGTCTATGGAGAGTCTAGACTGTGCTTTCCAACCACTCAGACCATGACTCGGCTGTTTCTGGTGTATGTCTGTGCAGAGTCTAGACTGTACTTTCCAACCACTCGGTCCATGACTCGGCTGTTTCTGGTGTATGTCTGTGCATTGTCTAGACTGTACTTTCCAACCACTCAGACCATGACTCGGCTGTTTCTGGTGTATGTCTGTGGAGAGTCTAGACTGTACTTTCCAACCACTCAGACCATGACTCGGCTGTTTCTGGTGTATGTGCAGAGTCTAGTCTGTAGTCTCCAACCACTCAGACCATGACTCAGCTGTTTCTGGTGTATGATTGTGCAGAGTCTAGACTGTAGTCTCCAACCACTCAGACCATGACTCGGCTGTTTCTGGTGTCTGTGTAGAGTCTAGTCTGTAGTCTCCAACCACTCAGACCATGACTCGGCTGTTTCTGGTGTCTGTCTGTGCAGAGTCTAGACTGTAGTCTCCAACCACTCAGACCATGACACAGCTGTTTCTGGTGTCTGTGCAGAGTCTAGACTGTAGTCTCCATCTCTGAATGTTTCAGCTGTTGTTTGTCTGTCCACAGAGTGCAGCCTGCTGCCAGTTGAATGGCAAGGATCTTGCCTATGGGCCTGGGAGTGAGGCTTCCAACCTGGAGAATGTGAGTGTGTGTGTGAGAGAGTGTGTGTGTGTGTGTGTGTGTGTGAATGTTAAACACTACTGGAGACTGTGTAACTGATAGAACATGAAAACATCTCCACCCTGCTGCCTGGTGTTATGCAAGAGAACAGTGAAGCTGTTATTCTGGTGATGGATCAAATGGAGATGTTTGTGTCTGATGCCCCGTCACCCACACTCAGGGTCATCTGGAACTCTTCAGCACGACTGGGCTTCTCCCTCTGGATCCAACTCAGGACCTCATATTTCCTCCAGAGCTCATAGTAAGACATCATCACATACACACACATTTTACTTCTTTATTTGTGTCCACAGTTCAGAATAAATATGCACAAGCACACACATTTAACAGCTCCAACAGTTGCTCAGACATGAATCAGTCGTATAAGTCTGGCATTAATCAAAGCAGCATCAGATGATATGAATACACAGCACCTTCTTTTCCAAATAAGCAACTTCCAATTATGGACGATTCTTCCTCTGGGCTTCTCCGTCTGGATCCAACCCATGACCTCATATTTCCTCCAGAGCTCATAGGACTGATTACACACGCGCACACACACAACCGTAACCGTTCCTCCCAACACCCATCAAGTTAGCACAATGGCTACAGCACTACTTCAGTGACTTATTCACTGTCACACACACTCACACTCTCATACACACATACACATACACACACACACACACACACACAGACACACACACACACACTCACATACCTGTGTCCAGCCCTCAGGACGCCCTTTTGTCCCAGTCATCCCTAATACACAGTGTGTGTGTGTGTGTGTGTGTGTGTGTCCAGAGGATAGCTGAGAGTGGCCTACAGGTGACACAGACGTTCCGTGGGGAGCGGATCACCTGGGTGTCCCCAGTTTCCCTGGAGGAGGTTGTGGACCTGAAGGCTCAGCATCCTGAAGCTCCCATCGTCATTGGCAACACCAGCATCGGTCAGTGTTCCAGCAGACCACATGAGCCACTGTAGGACCTCTGCGCATCGGCTCTGACATCATTGTGGAGCACTTTTGAATTTGATGACTGTTTCGTTTGCCCTCACACATCAGCAGTGCACAGCAGGGCGTGAACATAGCATAGTAGCTACGTTAATGATAGAAAAAATTTTATATATATGTATATATGTTATATATATATATATATATATTATTTAAAATATAATGGAAGCAAAAAAGAACAGGTAGCAAAAATTTCTTACTGATTTAGATCTACAGATTACTTTCACATTTACATGTGTGGCTTTAGCAGAAGCTTTTATCCAGATTTACAGAGGGTGAGAGTGCAGAATGAGGGGTTGGGTGTGTGTGTGTGTGTGTGTGTCTGCTAGGATAGGAGGAACTCTAGGACTACTTATGGTCTTGGTAGGGCACAAACCTACAATGGCCAACTATAGTCAAAGCAGCACTACCTAATCAATGAGCACACAACCACATCATTGTCCTTTCCAGCTGATTTCACCCATAGGTCTTCCTCAGGTCACATCAGTGTTTGATCCCCCCTCCCTTTAGGCCCAGACATCAAGTTTAAAGGGATCCTGCATCCCCTCATCATCTCCCCCAGCAGAGTACCAGATCTGTTTGAAGTGAAGAACACTCTGCAGGGTAAGCACACACACACACACACACACACACACACACACACACACACACACAAACACAAACACTTTTGGTGTTGAGCTGATATACCCCAGCACTTGCTCATGGTCACATGGTTTACAAAGGACACACACACACACAAATGCACACACACAAATGCACTCACATAAAGACTTTGGGCTACTTTTGGTGTTTCAGGTGAACAACACTCCACAGGATGAACACTTGCTCATGGTCATGTGGTTACAGGAGACACATACATACACACACACACACACGTGTTTATTGTGTGTCCACTCCACAGGTGTGAGTATCGGTGCAGGCTGCAGCATGTCTGTGGTGCGTGAGGTGCTGGAGGGACTGGTTCAGACTCTCTCCCCGACCCAGACGGAGATCCACCGGGCCCTACTGCAGCAGCTGGGAAACCTGGCAGGACAGCAGATCCGTAATGTGGCCGTGAGTCTCTTGTCTCTCACACACACATACACACACACACACTGCCATTTTGTTTGATAAACACACTCATAAACTAATAAACACACACACACACACACACACACTGCCATTCTGTTTGATAAACACACACATAAACTAATAAACACACACACACACACTGCCATTCTGTTTGATAAACACACACATAAACTAATAAACGCCTCTCTTCACTGTTACGTCGGCATTATTGCTGGGATCACACAGTCATAATCAGTAACTGTATATGTGTTTGTGTGTGTGTGTAGTCCCTGGGTGGTAACATTGTCAGTGCCTATCCAAACTCGGATCTGAACCCTGTTCTGGCTGCTGGAAACTGCCGACTCATTGTAGTGTCAAAGGGTGAGTGTGCTATGTGTGTGTATGTGTGTGTGTGTTGGTTACCCATGATAACAGCGCTAATATTTCTCTTGCTCCAAACACTGAGTTGTGTGTGTGTGTGTGTGTGTTGGTTACCCATGATAACAGCGCTAATATTTCTCTTGCTCCAAACACTGAGCTGTTTGTGTGTGTGTGTGTTGGTTACCCATGATAACAGTGCTAATATTTCTCTTGCTCCAAACACTGAGTTGTGTGTGTGTGTGTTTGTTGGTTACCCATGATAACAGTGCTAATATTTCTCTTGCTCCAAACACTGACCTGTGTGTGTGTGTGTCTGTGTCTGTCTGTGTCTGTCTGTGTGTGTGTGTGTGTGTGTGTGTGTGTGTGTGTGTGTGTGTGTGTGTGTGTGTGTGTGTGTGTGTGTGTGTGTGTGTGTGTGTGTCTTGGTCCCGTGGCAGCAGGGGGACGACGGGAGATCCCCATCAATGCAGATTTCTTTGTGGGCTTTGGCAAGACTGTTCTAAAGCCAGACGAGATCGCTGTGTCTGTTCTCATTCCCATGTCTCAGAAGGTGAGATGTGGTTCCTCAGTGGCTCAACTCTTCACACCACCTGTCCTTTTCTTGTTCACGTGAGAGACTCACCTTGCACTCTTTCACTCAGTTAAAGTCAGTTAGAAAGGTGGATATCAATCACCAGGGTATGTATCATTTAGGGGTGGAATATATCATATAATAGATGCATCATTTAGGAAGGGGGATATCAATTAGGAGGTCATATATCATCTTGGAGGTGATGTACCAGTTAGGAGGTCATATATCATTTTGGAGGTCATGTATATTAGCCTGATGCATCAGCCGCTTTCACATTGTTTCACTTGTCCAAAGTGTCGGAAAGCTGCAGTATATCATTCAGGAGGGGATATATCACTTAGAAGGGAGTATATCAGTTTAGAGAGGAGATATCTGTTAGTAAGGGATATATCATTTAGGAGGGGGCATATCAGCTTAGAGAGGAGATATCAGTTAGTATCAGTGTGTGTGTGTGTGTGTGTGTGGTGTCACTGCTAAGGCCTTGTTACAGTAGGTTTCCTGCATTACTCAGGTGTGTGTGTGTGTGTGTGTGTGTGTCTGTGTGTGTGTTGAGGTCTTATTCTTATTTTTATGTCATTGCTATAACCTCACATAAATGAATTTCGGTGTGTCTGCTGTGAGTGATGCATTTAGTTTGATCCATCCACCCATCTTTCTCTCCTTGCATCTGTCTATCTCTAGGGCGAGTTTGTGCGAGCGTTCCGCCATGCTCCGCGTAAGGAGAACGCTCTGGCCACAGTGAACGCAGGCATGCGGGTGCGGTTCCGTGACGGTTCTAATGTGGTGGAGGAGCTCAGCATCTTTTACGGAGGTGTAGGACCCTGCACCATCAGCGCCTCCAAAACATGCCAACACATCATTGGCAGGTGCAAACATAATACACACTCAATATGTTCTGTGTGTGTGTGTGTGTGTGTATGTGTGTGTAAGACTATCAGTGAAAACACAGGAAAAAAAGAGTAATGTTGCAGGATTTAAAGCACAGATCATATGTGTCTATAGACCAGTGTTTAAGGTGTGTATGTAAGATGTGTGTGTGTGTGTGTGTGTGTGTAAGATCTTTTTAACCCAGTTATAGTCTGAAGTTTATTTTAATGTGGTATCATTGAGAACCTTTTTTTATTTTATTTACCTCCTAGAATTGACCCAGGTACCCCCAGGGGTAGATAAAACTCTAAGAAAGTGTTTAAATGTGTAGATAAAGCTCTGAGAAAGTGTGTGTGTCGTGTGTGTGTGTGTGTGTGTGTGTGTAGGCCCTGGAGTGTGGAGGTGTTGAACACTGCCTACCCCATCCTCCTGGAGGAGATCCCCCTTCCTGCTTCAGCACCAGGGGGCAAAGTGGCCTTCCGCAGAGCCCTCACTCTCAACCTCCTCTTCAAGTTCTACCTGCACATGCACCAGAAGCTCACAGAGATGGTGTGTGTGTGTGTGTGTGTGTGTGTCTTCTAGGAATGAAATGAACTCAAATGTCTGGTGTATGTGTGTGTGTGTTTGTGTGTGTGTCTTCTAGGAATGAAATGAACTCAAATGTCTGGTGTGTGTGTGTGTGTGTGTGTGTGTGTGTGTGTGTGTGTGTGTGTGTGTGTGTGTGTGTGTGTGTGTGTGTGTGTGTGTGTGTGTGTGTGTGTGTGTGTGTGTGTGTGTGTGTGTGTGTGTGTGTGCGCGCGAGTTAGGGTGTCATTGCAGAGGACCTGCAGCCGGACATGAGGAGTGGCCTAAAGCCATTACCTAATCACTTCCTTCCCAGCTATCAAGAATTTCAGGTGACATCATATTTACTTATTTACGTGTGTGTGTGTGTGTGTGTGTGTGTGTGTGTGTGTGTGTATACTGACCATTGATGATGACACAGCAGAGAAGGCCAGTGGTAAAATAACAAGGTAACGGATGAATTGTAATATGATTCTGAGAATGTGTGTGTGTGTAGGTGTAAGAAGTCTGAGATGTGTGTGTTCCATGTGTGTGTTAAGTGCTGGGCTGTGTATCTGTAACAAGTCTGAGATGTGTGTGTACCATGTGTGTGTTAAGTGCTGGGCTGTGTATCTGTAACAAGTCTGAGATATGTGTGTTCCATGTGTGTGTTTATTTCAGGACGTTTTGGAGGGCCAGCCGGGTCAGGACCCCGTGGGGCGTCCCATGATGCATCGCTCTGCTCTAAGCCAGGCGACGGGAGAGGCGGTGTATTGCGATGACATACCCCAGACAGAGGGGGAGCTGTTTCTCTGCTTGGTCACCAGCACCAAAGCTCATGCCAAGATCATGTAAGTTTCATGTTTCGCTATTTGGTCTGCGTTGCACAAATTTTGTCGTTCTCATACCTACTGACAGCACTTGGCAGGGTGGAACAACAGGGCTTGGGGTTGATAGACTCCAGATAATCCCTTTAAAATAGCTCTCTGACCTACTCAACACAGGAACATCGATGTAAGTGCTGCGCTCGCCCTGCCTGGGGTGGTGGATGTCATCACCGCTCAAGACATCCCAGGCCAGAAGGTCCGCACATTCTGTGGCCTTGACGAGGAGCTGCTGGCTCAGGAGGAGGTATAACATTATTGTGATGATGCACCAGGGTGTGTCCACATGGGGACTGGGCCTTGTGGGAGTGCATTAAAGAGTGTGTGGGGTGTTTTTCGGAAGGCGCTCAGTTAGAGGCACAAAAAATGTGTGTTTAAAGCTAGAGACCTGTGGAGGCTGAAATGTGAAGGTTTGAGGGGACACTCGCTAGCTTTACATGTACTTCAGTATCCCCAATATGAGCCTTGTCCTGCTTTTGATCATATTCGGAATATTATTGTTTACATTAATGCAGAGAAATCTGGTTATTAATGTCCCTGTTTACGTGATAAGCTCTAGCATTCCGATTGCAATTGTTTGCGGTGTTCTAAAGGATTCTAAAGAGCGCCTCTAGATTGTCTTTGGACCTCCTCAGGGTTCCATTCCGCCGCTCGTCTAGAATCTTTCTCCACCACTGTTAGAAATAAGGATAAGGAGTTTACAAGCTACGGTATCCTGGATCCTCTTTTGAAGTTCTCCACCTAGCATAATTCTTATTTCTTATAAACTGGGATTGGGGCTTATTTGGGATACTGTATTCAGGAAAATGTGCTCACTGAAGTGCATGTAAGCGCACTTACTGTGTCCTATTTGCTGCCTCTTGTCTCCTAGGTGAGCTGTGTGGGGCAGATGGTGTGTGCAGTGGTCGCCGACACCAAACCACACGCCAAGCGGGGAGCCGCTGCAGTGAAGATCACCTACGAGGACCTGCCCAACGCAGTGTTCACCGTAGAGGTTAGAACACACAGCTGCACCCAACCAAGTGTCAACCTTAGAGATCAAACACACACAACTACACACACACACACAGTGTTCACCGTAGTGGTTAGAACACACAACTACACCCAACTGAGTGTTAGAAAACACACTACTACACCCAACACACAACTACACCCAACACGGTGTTAACCGTAGAGATCGAACACACACACACACACACACACACACACACACACACACACACACACAGTGTTCACTGTAGAGGTCAGACTACACACCAAGCATGAGACAGAGTTCTCTGACAAGTCAGAAGACACTAACTACTCCACTCACACACTCTTTGCTATAGATGTCATGTGTTCTATGAACACACAGTTTGCTGGCTTTCCCATCTAGTACAGTAGGTGACGCCCTACTGTATGTTCATTTGAAATTGGCTCATATTGCCTATTTGTCAAGATACTGGATGTTGGGATTGTAGTTGGCGGAGCTAAAGAGTGAATATGAAATTCTATGAGGATCTGGATGTCGTATTCAACATGAGCCGATGGCTGACTGGTGGTTCTGTTTGCAGGAGGCCATTGAGAAGAAATCTTTCTTTGACGCTGGGAGGAAGATAGAGAAGGGAGATGTGACAGAAGGCTTTAAAATGGCCGATGAGATGCATGAAGGTGTGTGGTATACTGTGGATATCTGTGACGTCCTGTCTCTCACTCGCATTGTGCTATGATTGATTAGTTTTGTGTTAAAGCATGGATTCATGGAGCATTGTACCTTGTTCTCTGATGGCAAAATAGAATGTATTCAACTTCTTCAAAAATAAGCTGTCTTGCAATACCATATTACAAGTGGGGTGCTGTATTTTATATAGTGGAGGTTAATATAAGAGTGAAGTGAGGCTGTTCAAGATGTCTGGATGCCAACAGAATTCCCTCTGAAGGAAAAGTGGTGTTTCTTTCAGGAGAAATCAGGATTGGTGGACAGGAACACTTCTACATGGAGACACAAAACATGCTGGTCATTCCTGTGGGTGAGGAAAAGGAGATGAACATCTACCTGTCCACTCAACATCCCACAGGTGCTCAGGTACGTCAGCATCCCACAGACCCTCAGGTACATCTACCTGTCCACTCAGCATCTAACAGGTGCTTAAGTACGTCAGCATCCAGCAGGTCCTCAGTTACATCTTCCTGTCCACGCAGCATCCCACAGGTGGTCAGGTACATTAACATCCCACAGGTGCTCAGGTACATCTACCTGTGCACTCAGCATCCCACAGGTGCTCAAATACATTAGCATCCCACAGGTGCTCAGGTACATTAGCATCCCACAGGTGCTCAGGTATGTCTACCTGTCTACTCAACATCCCACCGGTGCTCAGGTGAACTTACAGCTTTTTAGATTCCATCCATCCTTTTATAGTTAAATACTCAGAATATGATAAATCCATCATGTCATTATCACCACTCTGTTCTGTTAACTCGGTATGCTTAAAGGGCACATAGAATGCAAAATGGAAAATTGTGGTTGCCAAAGGGGTTTAATTTGGCCTGTAAAATTGCATTTGATTTTATATGTGATAAATCAAAGTTGAGTATAATCTCAAGGTACTCAATACTCCATCCATCTATTCTATGAGGCCCATAGTAATAGTAATAATCATAATAATAATGGTCCCTTTCTCTTCTCCTAGACTGCTGTTGCGGAGACTCTGAATATTTCCTCTAACCGGGTGGCGTGTCACGTAAAGCGACTCGGCGGAGCCTTTGGAGGGAAAGTCACCAAAACGGCCATCCTGACCTGCATCACTGCAGTGGCTGCATGGAAGTAGGGCTTTAGCACACGCCTTCTCATCTGTTGCTATGTAGATTTAGCACACGCCTTCTCATCTGTTGCTATGTAGATTTAGCACACGCCTTCTCATCTGTTGCTATGTGGCTTTAGCACACGCCTTCTCATCTGTCGCTATGTAGATTTAGCACACGCCTTCTCATCTGTTGCTATGTGACTTTAGCACACGCCTTCTCATCTGTTGCTATGTGACTTTAGCACACGCCTTCTCATCTGTTGCTATGTGACTTTAGCACACGCCTTCTCATCTGTTGCTATGTGACTTTAGCACACGCCTTCTCATCTGTTGCCATGTAGCTTTACCACAAGTGCAGGGCTTTACCACGCACCTTTTTATCACTAAGCGGGAAAGAGCATGATGCCTGAGTATTCTTATATGTCCTCACAATGTGAGGACCATTCAAATCCTTATGTATAATCTGTGTAATCCAGAAAACCTTTCTGTTTGGGATTAGGAATGAGAGCATGTTTGTAAAAGTGTGTCACTCACTAACATAACTTATGGTCCTCTCCCCATCAACCCCCCAGGACAGCGCGCCCTGTGCGTCTGGTGTTGGAGAGGGGAGAGGACATGCTTATCACAGGAGCCCGTCACCCTGTCCTCGCACAATACAAGGTGTGTGTGTGTGTGTGTGTGGGATGAAATTGTTGCCCAATGACAAACAAAATTGAATGAAACCAAAATCGTGTTTATTACCTTGTCAGTCAACATAACTCTTTGACAGTGATCATCGCTGGTTCCTATTCTTTGGTTTGCAAACAAATCCACATGTATGGGTGAGAATGGTGACTGTAGGGGGCGCTCCTTAGAGAAAATGGGTTGCCTGCCTTGTAGTTGTTAAACAGCAACTGTAGGGGGCGCTCCTTAGAGAAAAAGGGTTGCCTGCCTTGCCAGGTAAGTAAACTCATTTGAATTGAGTGTAGTGAATTACAATGTTGTGTTCATGTTTCTGCAGATTGGCTACAAGAAGGATGGGAAGATCACTGCTGCTGATGTCATGTTCTACGTCAACGCAGGAAACACTGTGGACGAGTCTCTGCTGGTAAGAGGGTCTGTCCTCGAAAACACAGTTGGACTGCTTTTCTCCTACACACAGGCACACCAGCTATTAGACCAGCTTTTCTCACCACATAGATAGACTGGCTATTCTCCTACACACAGTTAGACCAGCTATTCTACACACAGTTAGATTGTCTCACTATTCTACTTCAATCAAATATAATCTCACTCTGCTTTTGTTGAGAGGTACGGATATCCAAATGTTTAAAAATATAATAAAAAAATGTAAAAGCTGCAGAAATATTTTTTATTTTAGTATTTGTATATTATTGAAACATGTACTTTAACTGAATTAGTTTAACTTCTCCAGGTCATTGAGAAAATCCTACTCCATTTTGACAATGCATACAACATCCCTAACCTCCGTGGCCGTTCTCTGGCCTGCAAAACCAACCTCCCGTCCAACACGGCCTTCCGAGGCTTTGGGGTGCCGCAGTGCATGCTGGTTACTGAGAACATCATCAACGACATCGCCCTCAAACTCGGCCGCAGCGCAGAAGAGGTCGGACACAAAACTATCCATTTATCCAACCCAAATCTTTCTGCACGTGTGGCATCTCATCATAATCATAACAGAATCCTCACCGTCCTCTTCCATGTGACCTTTAACCCCCAAGCTATGCCTTATGTTCCAGATCCGTGAGGTAAACATGTACAGGGGGCCATCTATGACTCACTACAAGATGACCTTTGACCCTGATAATATGCTGCTGTGCTGGGAAGAGTGTAAGCGCCGTTCCGCCTTACAGAGTCGCCGTGACGACATCGCCCAGTTCAACCAGTCCAACCGTTTCAAGAAGCGAGGCATCGCCCTCATCCCCATTAAATACGGTATTGGCTTCGCTGAGGGCTTCCTCAACCAGGTGAGCCCACCCACCTCATTATATATTTATACTGCAGGAGGGAGCCTGACGGTCGGTGCACACCGGACACGATGCAAAATTCAAATGCTGAAAAATGCATGTGAATATTTTGTCCTCGGTGGGAAAGGGCTCGTATGAATATTATGGGCTCGTATGAATACTTGTTTTTATTATTTGTGTCATTTCATGTGGATATCCGGACGTGGTGTACACTGTCCCTTAAATGGGGTGAAGGAACTTAGTCCAACAAAATATGGAGGAATTGCTTGTAACAAGTTGTTGATTAACCTCTGCTATTGCGTGAACGTGTGTGCGTGTGTGTTTGAATCTCAGGCTGCTGCCCTGGTAAATATATTCCTGGATGGCTCTGTGCTGGTTAGTCATGGAGGAACAGAGCTGGGCCAAGGTATCCACACTAAAGTGCAACAGGTATAGCACACACACATATACACACACACATATACACACACACATATACACACACACTGACAAATATGCACTCTGCCTGCCCCCCTCCCCCAATCTGACTTTGGACAGATAGACACAAACACAAAACTGTTTTCATTTTTACTCAGCTAGGACGGTGAAGAGTGACATGAAGAGTCAAATGATGAGCTCTTTTTTGTGTCAGCTCTTGTATGAGTGTGTCCCGTGTGTCTATCTGCTCCTGTGTGTCTATCAAGTATGGGTGTTTGTTTGTGTGTGTGTGTGTGTGTCTCTAACATGGCCGTGGTGTGTGTGTGTGTGTGACATGGCCGTGGTGTGTGTGTGTGTGTCTCTGACATGGCCGTGGTGTGTGTGTGTGTGACATGGCTGTGGTGTGTGTGTGTGTGTGTGTGTCCCTCAGGTGGCAAGTCGGGAGCTACAGATTCCCACCTCTCTGATCCACATCTGTGAGACCAACACACACACGGTGCCCAATACCTGTCCCTCGGCTGCTTCTTTTGGCACCGACGCCAACGGCATGGCAGTCAAGGTGTGTGTCATCTTCTACGTTTCTAAACTCCTCATTCTGTCGTCTTCTACGTTTCTAAACTCCTCATTCTGTCATCTTCTACGTTTCTAAACTCCTCATTCTGTCGTCTTCTACGTTTCTAAACTCCTCATTCTGTCGTCTTCTACGTTTCTAAACTCCTCATTCTGTCGTCTTCTACGTTTCTAAACTCCTCATTCTGTCGTCTTCTACGTTTCTAAACTCCTCATTCTGTCGTCTTCTACGTTTCTAAACTCCTCATTCTGTCGTCTTCTACGTTTCTAAACTCCTCATTCTGTCGTCTTCTACGTTTCTAAACTCCTCATTCTGTCGTCTTCTACGTTTCTAAACTCCTCATTCTGTCGTCTTCTACGTTTCTAAACTCCTCATTCTGTCTGTCTAATGGGTCAATCTGAATCTGACGCTTTAAATTTGCTAAATGCGTAAATGTAAATTTAAATGTAAATTTACACTTATTCAATGGTGAGGATTTAACAGACGAAAGTAACAGGACTTCACAACAGTTTGAAATCCTGTTGCTTTCGTCCTCTGAATCCTCTCTACTCTTTAAGGCCAGCGTGGAGCGTCAGATGCAGGCACTACTTTAAGGCATAACGGTGATAGAAACTTGCCATTTTAATGCTCTTTACATTGACAATGGCTTTGTGAATGTCACTATGCAATTAAACTGTCATTTTTATCTGCCAAATATGAGCTAGATCATCGGTGTTTGTTTACTGATGCCAACGTTTCCTAAGGGAATAAAAGTCTTGTTTTAACCAACGGTATCATTAACTTCAGCCCAAATAGTGGGAAATGCATGATTTTTTTTTATCTAAAGTTATCTAAACCTCTGCGGTAGACAAGCATCATATGTTTCCTGTGGGCTTTGCGCCGTTGAAAACGGTGGGGTTCTAATTTTTTTTTTTTCATGTTGTGCCGCTGACATGCATGCCCTGTGGGCACTGGCCTTTATTCTGTACTCTGGATTCTTTATTCTGAATTCTTTATTCTGGATCCTGGATTCTAGCTTCCACTGAATGGCGGCTAGTCTCCATGGGGACCTCCATACGTCTCCTCTCCTCACTCCCTGCACCTCATGTCTTAGTGCTGTCCCATGGCCTACTTCTTACAAGTTAACTATAGGTGCATTTGACCTTATCAAGCCAGCTGCAGTCAGGTGCAACTAGAGATGCAAACCAATAACCAGTGGGATGTAAAAATGAATGGGCTTGCGACCCAGAATGCATCATTCGGCCTGACAGAAGTCAAATACCTGATAGAAGTACAGACTTCTATCCTACTGTAAGTACAGACAGTTGCCTCGGTCAAGGTAGTGACTTGGTTCAGTCTGACTGAAGATGTTGCATTGGTGGATTCCATAACGACCCTAACGTGTAATGTAACTTTAACTTATATCTGTATCAGAACGCCTGTGAAACCCTTTATAAGAGACTGGAGCCCATCAGGAAGAAGGACCCCAAGGGAACATGGCAGAGCTGGGTAAGACCATCAGATGTACTGCACAGAACTGAGACCTGTCTCTTTAGACCAGGGGTGGCCAAACTACTGCCCCGGGGGCCAATTGTGGCCCTCTGCTCTCTTTCAATTGGCCAGCCAAGAAGCAATACAAAAATATCATTTTATGTGGCCCATTGTTACATGAATCTAATATCACAGTATGCAGTATGTGCATCGTACATCATAGTTTCAGTACTGTTAGAGTGACATGTTTGTCCATAGTATCATTAAGCTGTGTAGAATCATAGAATGATTTAGACAGCCTGCAGGTTTTCAGATTTAAAGCACAGTCACTCTTTCCCTTGAAACGGGTGTTCTTTATTTTGCATTGGTCCTCGGCAGCGTAGGATTTCCAGTATGTGGCCACCCCTGCATTTGACTGTGTGTTATATTCTAGACCTGTCTTTTCCACTATGTGGCCACCCCTGCATTTGACTGTGTGTTATATTCTAGACCTGTCTTTTCCACTATGTGGCCACCGCTGCATTTGACTGTGTGTTGTATTCTAGGCCTGTCTTTTCCAGTATGTGCCCCACTGGAGAAGAGCTTGTGAGAGCTGTCAGTGCTTGTGAGAGATTTCTAAATGGGATATGACTTTGTATGTGTCTTTCAGATCAAAACTGCTTATCTGGAGAAAATTAGTCTTTCAGCCACTGGATTTTACAGGTAAGACTGGTATAAGAGTGAGCTTATGTGTCTTAACTGGGAGAGAGGAGAAGAGGGACGCCAACATACCAGTAGACAAATCCGGTGAAATGCGGAAGTGGACGTTAAGGCACGCTGTCATTGCCAAGAACGTTGCATGCGTGTAAATGGAGGCTACCAGTGCTTTTGTTCATTACCTACACACCATTTCATACAGTGTTTTTTCAGAGGTAATCTAAGGTCAGTGTCTTTGTCAGGGGTCATGACCTGTACATGGATTGGGAGAAGCAGGAGGGCCAGCCCTATGCTTACTTCACCTATGGAGTCTGCTGCTCAGAAGTAGAGCTGGACTGTCTGACTGGAGACTACAGGGTAATACCTGTGTGTGTGTGTGTGTGTGTGTGTGTGTGTGTGTGTGTGTGTGTGTGTGTGTGTGTGTGTGTGTGTGTGTGTGTGTGTGTGTGTGTGTGTGTGTGTGTGTGTCCTTTTCAGATAGCTTTTGAATTCTTTTGGGTTTTCCATGGTTGTGTCTTGTGTTTTTAAAATTATTGTTGACATTTACAACTACATGAACAGTGTGTGAGTGTGAGTGAGTTTGTGTGTGTGTGAACATTTTGAAAGTAATTTTGAGAGAATAATTGGCCTTCATGTTGCTTCCATTCAGACCCTAAGGACAGATATGGTGTTTGACATCGGAAGGAGCATCAATCCCGCTGTTGACATTGGTCAGGTAACTGGAATCATTACAGCTTTGGCCTTCATGTCACTGAATTCTGGTCCACCAGCAGATGAGTTACACTTTACCAGACAAAAGTGTGTGTGTTTGTGTACTAACAAAAAATGGTTGTATAAAACAGATCCCAAAAGGCATGACAGTACATCTACGGTAACAATATTGTGAATGTGAATGTTAGTGATACGCAGGTCAAGGATTTTTTTAACACCTGCACCAGCCCGACTTATCATGACAGACAACCTGCTCCACCCGACCCACAAAATTACGCACTGATTTTTAACCCAACCCAACCTAACTCAACTCAGTCCAACCCAACCCAACCCAACCTAACCCAACTCAATCCAACCTAACTCAACCCTATCCAACCCAACCCAACCTAACTCAATCCAACCCAACCCAACCCAACCTAACTCAACTCAACTCAACCCAACCCAACCCAACCTAACTCAACTCAATCCAACCCAACCCAACCCAACTCAACCCAACCCAACTTGCTAAAGCAGAGAGAGAAAATAAAAAGAAGCCAATGAACTAAACTGGAGACAAACACATGGTAATCTAGGCCTACTTACACATGGTAACCTGGAGACAAACCCGTGGTAATCTAGGCCTACTTACACATGGTAATCTAGGCCTACTTACACATGGTAATCTAGGCCTACTTACACATGGTAACCTGGAGACAAACACGTGGTAATCTAGGACTATTTACACGTGGTAATCTAGGCCTACTCACACGTGGTAATCTAGGCCTACTCACACGTGGTAATCTAGGCCTACTCACACGTGGTAATCTAGGCCTACTTACACGTGGTAACCTGGGCCTACTTACACGTGGTAACCTGGGCCTACTTACACGTGGTAACCTGGGACTACTTACACATGGTAACCTGGGACTTCTTACACATGGTAATCTAGGCCTACTCACACATGGTAACCTGGAGACAAACACATGGTAACTTAGACCTAGTCCAGGCTACTCACTATTCTATTGAATCTAATCAGGGAACAGGCAAATGTTCCAAAAAGATTGTTTTATTCCTAAAATATATAGGGAAAACAAAAAACTAAACATTTTAAACATGTGTAAACTTAGTCTATATACCTCACACTTATCCCTCACTCTCCATACCACTCACTCACTCACACACACACACACACACACACACACACACACACACACACACACAAACACAAACACGAGTGCACACATGCACACCCCCAACACATGGGGGCATGCAGGCACATGAACTGATAAAGCCTGAGAACACCTGGACTTTTCATGCGTCATCATTAACCACCATCATAAACCATCATTTAGCACAAAGAACCATTGATAAATTGGCTGGATACTGAATGCTGCACTTGCTTAATACATGGTGTATAAATTGTGTGTGTGTGTGTTGTATCAGATTGAAGGGGCATTTCTGCAGGGTGTAGGGCTTTACACCATGGAGGAGCTGAAATTTTCACCGTCTGGAGTTCTGTACACGCGAGGGCCGGGCCAGTACAAGATCCCCGCCATCTGTGACGTGCCACTCAAGTTCAACATCTACCTGCTGCCTGGAACACAGAACCCACATGCAATCTACTCCTCAAAGGTAGAACCACACATACACACACACACAACCATCTACTCCTCAAAGGTAGAACCACACATACACACACACACACACACACCATCTACTCCTCAAAGGTAGAACCACACGTACACACACACACACACACACACACACACACACACACACACACACACACACACACACACACACACCATCTACTCCTCAAAGGTAGAAACACACACACATACACACACATAACCATCTACTCAAAGGTAGAAACACACACACACACACACACACACACAACCATCTACTCCTCAAAGGTAGAAACACACACACACACACACACACACATACACACACATAACCATCTACTCAAAGGTAGAAACACACACACACACACACACACAACCATCTACTCAAAGGTAGAAACACACACACACACACACCATCTACTCCTCAAAGGTAGAAACACACTGAAAGAGAGTCTACGCCGCTCTTGTCTGTTCCATGCTGTTGCAGAGCTTTGGAGAACCAGCACTGTTCTAGTGTGTTCATGTTGGGTTTGCTGTGTTCTGTGTTCTTGTAGGGTATTGGAGAGCCCTCGCTGTTCCTGGGCAGCTCGGTGTTCTTCGCACTGAAAGATGCAGTGGCTGCGGCACGCAAGGATGCTGGACTCAGCGGAGTCTTTGAGCTGCGCAGTCCTGCCACCTCAGAGAGGATCTGCCTGGCGTGTGCTTCTCCACTCACACAGATGGTATGCAGACGCCCCATCACACAGTTTGCTTGTTTGATTGTGTTAATGATGTGTGTCTGTGTTTGAGTGTATAAGTGTGCGTGCTTTTCTGCGTGGTGCTGTGTTTGACCCACAAGTGTGGTCAACTCTGTGTGCTGGTGTTCAACAGAATGTTCATAAATATTACTTTGTCATTATAATTATTCTTGCAATATTATTTTCTGTGTACAAGAGTCTAACGTGAGTCCCCCCTTAGTTCACTACACAAGCTAAAGATGCATACACTTCAAAACGGATCTCTGCAGTCGTCGTTCAGATAGAGGTGCTCGATTCTGGTAAAGAAATAATAATGAAAATTAAGATTTATAGCCGCACACAAAGCAAAGAAACGAACTTGGAGTGTGTGACTATTAATCATTTCTAAGTCACTTGTTTTGCCTAAGTGTGCATCCTTTTCTCTCGTTACGTTGAGCGTAGGTGTGTAACAATACAGTTAATGTCCAGAAACCCACTGCTGCTAGCAGGCATTGCTAATGTTAAGCTAACGCCAGTATCCAGAGTCTCCAGTAAAGCCTCATGTGTGTCTGGAGCAGAGGAGTTTCCAAGTTAATTCTAAAATTTCAATCTAGAAGTATTTGCCACAGTGGGCTGGATAGATAACCACTTGTAACTAGCAGAGTCCAGGAGTTAGACTAACCCCACTGAATAGGAGTTAGACTAACCCCACTGAATAGGAGTTAGACTAACCCCACCTAATAGGAGTTAGACTAACCCCACCAAATAGGAGTTAGACTAACCCCACTGAATAGTTTTCCTTTTGGATGAATCATGCTAGTAGTTTAATCAAGGAATTACTTTGGAATTACTTCCTACAGAAAGTATCCCAAAGCTTATTGAGTCTACACAGTTCTGCAGAGCTCCCTCTGCTGGCTGCCCTGTGCAACTCTTCTTTCTGAAGAGTAGGGGAGACCTGAGCTGGTTGAATCAGTGTTGATATCGAGATCCTGCCGGGGTGCTGAGACACAATTTAAACACTAAAAACTAAAATGAGGCCCCTTTGAACCAGACTAAGTTGAGTTATGTAAGAGGTCTCAAGTTCATTAACCCTTTAGGTAAGTAAATAAAAAGGTTTTAGTTTTGGATATCCTAGAAAGGTAATAGTTAGGGATTTTAAAAAAGTAGTAGTAGTATTAGTAGTAGTAGTAGTAGTAGTAGTAGCAGTAGTAGTATTAGTAGTATTAGTAGTAGTAGTAGTAGTATTAGTAGTATTAGTAGTAGTAGTAGTAGTAGTAGTAGTAGTAGTAGCAGTAGTAGTAGTAGTAGTAGTAGTAGTAGTAGCAGTAGTAGTAGTAACAGTAGTAGCAGTAGTAGTAGTAGTAGTAGTAGTAGTAGTAGTAGTAGCAGTAGTAGCAGTAGTAGTAGTAGTAGTAGTAGTAATGCAGTCCATTTAGTAGCAGTAGTAGGAGTAGTAGTGGTGGTAGTAGCAGTAGCAGTATTGATAATAGCAGTATTTACCCCACTTTGAGATCCTAAATTGGTTGATTTAAAACTGGTTTGGAAACGGGACATGTTTCTCTCATTTTTCTAGCTAATGTTATTAGTGAATGATACACCACCAATTATAGTTATAGCCTTTTAGGGGGAAAGATTTCCCCTGATTTTTCCTTTTGATTTTTAATCACATTTTTGCTGATTGTAGAGATGAATGATGCTCTAAAGCACAATATTTGACCTTCAGGAGGTAATGTTTCCTTTTTTTTCCTTTCCCTTCTCTTTATTCCTGTCTTTATTCCGTCTTTCTTTCCCCCTCCTCCCACGTTTTCCTCTGGTATTTCAGGTTCCTGTCACCGAGCCCGGGTCCTTTAGGCCGTGGGCTATCGATTCTCCTTAAGCAGGGTCCTTTAGGCCGTGGGCTATTGATTCTCCTTACTGAGGGCACCCCAGCACTGCACGAGGCCCAGTTTTTCAAAGCGTTTTTTCCTTTTCAACAAGTGGGTCCTGATCACAGAAACATTTCACTTTGATCCAGATTATACTGTTTTGAAAAACTGATCCCTGATTACAGATTGACTTACTAAAATGTCACAATCATAATACACAATCTTAGTAGTTATTTTTTATGTCAAATCATGCACTCCTTCACCAGAGAGACTGGCATTATATAATGATTAATACAGTATTTGTTGATTTTTAAATACATTTGAATGTGTCAATGCCTCTCTGTCTAATTTTCAGATATTTTCTGATATCTGCTAATGCGTGCAAAAATATTTGTACTGAAGAGTTTTATATTTTAATTAATTATATTAATTAACTAATTAGAGGAATACATGCAATACATAGAAAATATTGCAGGAAACTGTAAATGACTGTATGTGACAGTTGAATGATTTATAATCATAGATAGATAGATTGATAGATACCTAGACTGATTCATTCATTTGTTATTTATCCAGAAAGAAATTCAGGCAACCTGTAGCACCCGTACACGTATGCACACCTGATACACCCAAAATACAGAGAAAGAATGCTAATTGAATCCTAAATGAGTCTGTACCTCTGAAATGACTGTGCTATGATTAATGTCTAATCTCTAGATCAGATAAGAGACTGTTTGCTATGATTACAGATAATAGACTGTGTTTGATATCATGTATAGTTCATCTCCTCAGAGACTGTTTTATATCTCATCATCTCTAGATCAGATAACAGCCTGTTTGCTTTTCAGTGATATATAGCCCTAATGTCCCTGTAAGCTGCTGTGCAATGTGTGTGTATATCCCAGATCTCACATACTGCACGTATCCTCAACATTTCTGCGTGTGCTAATGAGAAGTAAAGAGCTTTTATTATTTCGTTTTTCTGTCATTGTGCTGTGTCTAAAATATTTCACTTCCCGGCCCTCTGGCATTTTCTCTAGTTTGTTCTAGTGCTTTAAAGGGTTAAGGGATGAGATTCTGCACAGTCACTGGCTCAGAAAAGACTCAGGCCAAACTATCTATGCACGACAATCATCTCTTTTTATTGATCTCAACGACACACACAAGACAAGCACCTCTGTTTACTGATCTCAGGGACACACACAGTCACCTCTGGTTATCGCAATACACACACCTTAACTTCAAGTAGCTCTGTTTATCGACACACACATAGACACACACTCACACAATGGGCACCTCTGTTTATTACGTTTTAAAGACACACAGACATATAAACATGCACACTAATAGGAGACACCTCTGTTTATTGGTCTTAAGGACACACACACACATACACAATAAAGTATAGTTCCTGGCAATCATTTCCAAGCTAGGCTTCATAGTACAAGTTAAGACCAGGCTAAAGCAAAGTAAACAAGATTAGATTAGATTACAGGTAGATTATCTTTTATGTCCCCAAGGGGCAATTTGATGCACAACTAATATCCAACACACATGCAGAAGGCAAATATGCACATAAAAAGCGACGATAAGAATATTTTAAAAATGTATGTTTAAGACCCTCAAGGAATACATGCACAAATAACTAAATGAATTACTAAGAAACCCAACAGCTACTGGGACAAATGATCTCAGAGATCCATCAGATCTGGCCTGCTTATTCCTCCTACCTGATGGCCAGAGACAAAACTTTTTATGTACTGGGTGATTAACATCAGCCAAAATGGTCAATGCCTTCTGTGTGACTGGGTGAAGATGGAGAAACGGATGGATCACTGGAAATCTGTTGCGTTTACTCCCGTCTTTCTCCAGTGATGGCTGAAGTGCTCTCTGGCCTTAGACGGGGACTCTCCATGGTCTGCATCGTCCTTTCTGTGCAGAGGGAGCCTGAGAGAGGTCACACCATTTAAAAGACTGATCATCCTCTCCAAATTTTACCTTGAATCCTCTAGCACCACCAAATGGTCAAAGTTGAGAGCATATAAGCAACCTTTGATCCATACGAATGATTTTTGAACAACTGGTACCATTGGAATCCTTTCTGTATTGGATGTTCCGCCATTTTGGATTTTATCAAATGAAACTAAATTTAGTTTTTTGGTTAGTTCATTGGTTATTTCTGGTGTTTTCAACCCAGAATGCATCACAGACTGCAGGTGACTGCTCATGAGGTGGTCACTTGTGTCTACCTACCATGTTGGTGAAGTGGTCTTGGCAGGCCATGCGGATCTTCTCTGCGGTGGCGGGGGAGCTCAGGGGGAAACACTCCCTCAGGCCTCGCTGTTGCCGTGCTGCTGCAATGGCCTCCTTTATAGCAAAGAAGATGGTGCAGCCAAAAAACACAGGGGGCTCCCCGATGCCCTGCGCACACACACAGACAGCACACACACACACACACAGACACACACACACAGCACACACAAACACACACAGACACACACAGACATACACACACAGCACACACAAACACACACACAGCACACACACACACACAGCAAACACGCACACACACACACACAGCACATACAGCACACTCACACACAGCACACACATACACACACACACAGTGGGTAGGTCTCCCTGATATCCAGAGATGGGAACTAACTAAGCACAAATACTTAAGTACTGTACTTAAGTAACATTTTAAGGTATCTGTACTTTTCTTGTGCCTTCCCAACATTAGGGCCCAGTCCAACATGGGGACACAATAATGGGTGTCTCAAACACCATCAGACGAACTCAATAACCACAGCGGATAATTTGGTGTATTGTAGGCTAGCTTCCTTCACCAAAAACTACTGTCAAAATAGTCCTTTAAACAGGTTAAAGAATACTTTACTACTTTACTTTCATTCAGAGTACAATTCAGAGCCTGTACTTTTCACTTTTACTTGAGTAAGAAAGTTAAGTACGTACTTGCATAGTTGGGAAAGTATGTATACTTCTGTTTGAGTATGGAAAGGGTCCATGTTAATGTCTGTAAAGTGTCTGTAAACCATGTTAATGTCTGTAAACTTTTGCCATCTCTGCTATCAGAGGGTCATAAATTATATCCTCTGCACTTGATCTGTAGATGCCATGAGGCCATTGTGAGAGTCAGCCAGTAGGTGTGTGTGTGTGTGTGTTGTCTCACCTTAGATGAGTAAATGGCGTGGGGGTTGTGTGAGTCAGGCAGCAGGTGCACGTTGAGCTGTGTAGGGACATCACAGAGTGCTGGGACTTTGTACTGGTCTGGCCCGCGGGTCATTAGAACCCCCTCTGGGGAGAACTGGAGCTCCTCGATGGTATAGAGGCCCACGCCCTGGACAAAGCCTCCTTCTGTCTGCAGAACACACACACACCACAGCTCAGTGACAGCAAGAGTAACACACACACACACACAAACAACCAGCACACAGCCAAAAGACAACACGAATGACACACACGCACAACCAACCAACCAACCAACCACAGCAGCACTGAGGGACAGAATAAACTAACACACTACCGGGCTATTAATGCATTGGCACAATGTCCATCTGTGACTGCGTGGCTCTGTGGGTAAGAATGCTGATCTTGGTGTAGAAGGTCGCCGGTTCAAATCCTAAGTGATGCATGATCTGATCACCACTCACACAACTACAACCACATCCTCATCAATGCTACGGCCAGGGGGAGCCAAGACGACAGGTCGGGGGATTCATCACCTACCCTTCACCCACCTACCCACACCACAGTTGCAGTCATCATTTTTCATGAGTCTACCTGTCCAATATCTAGAGCTGGGTTGAGGCTCTGTCCAACATCCATAACAATGTCTGTCCGAATGTTCTGCAATATCAAAACAATGAACAATTAATGAAACACACACCCACTAAGACTGTCACACTCCCTCTCCCACACACTTACTTTATGGTCTCCCGTCAGGCAGTCGATCTCCACCTCAGAACAACAGGCTCCAAAGGTGAAGTAGTAGTAGGCATTCCCCTCCCCCTTCTCCCAGTCAACATTGGTGTGGGCACCCCTGCAAACAACACACACAACACTCTCAGCATGGTGGCACAGGTAGAGGTTCTGTTCAGCAACTGAAGGGTTCGATCCCCATCAAAGTGTCCTTGAGCAAGATACTGCAAACAACAAAGCTAACGCTACAACAACAAACCTCTTGTTACTGATAATCTCATTCAATTCAATTCAGAGTTTTTGTTACTGAACAGCAGTCAAAATATTAAACTTTCTCTGCACATGTTCCTTTGTGATATGTCTGCATGTCATACAAGTTGCTTATTTTCCTCAGACATTTGTTATTTGTTTATAAAGCACACAGTTCGCTCCACACTATCATCACTTTTACAACTGGTGCTTTTACAGTCATTTTCTTAAATTCTTCCCCTTACATGAAACACACTTACATGAAAAAGCCTGTGGCAGACAGACTAATCTTCTGGCAGTAGGCCTCCACGACCTGGGGAAGACAAAACAACACAGCTACACAAACACATCCACAGGTACAGAGAACCCCCCCCTCTAGGATCATTCGCACTAGACTGTAAGGGTGTAGTCAGTAGACTGTGAGGTTATCGTACCAGTTGAGCCCAAGAGTAATTTGGATGTGTTTGCATCACTGGCTCCAGTCGACTCATCAGTTTCTCACAAGCATCCTGTAATGTCACGAGGAGACAAACACACACTTCAAGCATTTATCAAGCGTTACCACAGAGACACGATGGGTAGTAGTGGTAACCTGTAATGTCATGGGGAGACAAACACACACTTCAAGCGTTACCACTGAAACACCTGATGGGTAGCAGTGGTATCCTGTAATGTCATGAGGAGACAAACACACACTTCAAGCGTTACCACAGAAACACATGATGGGTAATAGTGGTATGGTGTTTAGCAGTAACCTTGACAGCCATGCCCACTGCGTCCGTGCCAAACGAGGCGGCTGATGGGGCAGCATTGGGCACGCTGCCTGTACACGTCTCCTTTATGTGGATCAGGGACATGGGCACCTTCAGGACACGACTGGCAATCTGTAAAAAACAACAGCAAAGACCAACACATATTCAGTGTTGATACTGAGATGCTGTGTTGTGTCCCTGGTGCACACGTGCTCTCAGCATCTGTGGACATGTCTACTGGGTCCAGCATCTACTGTAGAGTAGAAGTTGTCAAGACATGAACTACAATGTAAGGAATAAAAAATGCCTTTCCACATTTTCTATTCCAGTAAAAAAAAACAGTGTGTGTTAAGACTCTTCAGAGTGTCCTCTGTGTGGTCCAGACCTGCATAGCTTTGGTGTTGATGCCCTGTCCCATTTCTGTCCCCCCGTGAGACACCAGCACTGAGCCGTCTTTGTAGATGTTCACCAGGGCTGCACCCTGAGGGACAAGGGGACAGAGCAGAGGCCAGTGATATAGAAACCAGCAGAGACAACACACACACACACACACACTCTACTTATAGACAACACACTCACACATACACATACCACTCATACATAACTGATACACGCACACACACACTTTACTCATACACACACATACACACACTAACACATTTATACACACACTAACACACATAGAAAACTCACACACACCCATGCACAAACTAGTCATAGACAACGTGGATCAAGATAATGCTGGTAGTCAACACTAACCAAACTGATGTGATCTACTAGCTCTGTCAGGTTTACAGCAACACAAATGTCAACACAGCCCTTGATTGTCCCCCTCCAGGGAGACTCACTGGACTGTGTGTGCCTCAAACCTGACTGGAGAAGCCCTTGGAGAAGCCTGACTGTATATCACTAACCTGATTGGAGAAGCCTGACTGTATATCACAAACCTGATTGGTGAAGCCTGAGTGTATATCACAAACCTGATTGGTGAAGTCTGACTGTATATCACTAACCTGATTGGAGAAGCCTGACTGTATATCACAAACCTGATTGGTGAAGCCTGAGTGTATATCACAAACCTGATTGGTGAAGTCTGACTGTATATCACTAACCTGATTGGAGAAGCCTGACTGTATATCACTAACCTGATCGGAGAAACCTGACTGTATATCACAAACCTGATTGTAGAAGCCTGACTATATCTTGACTGGAGTAACCCTTGGAGAAGCCTGACTGTACGAGTATCTCTACCCTGATTTAGATGCCCTTACAGAGGCCTGACTGTATATCCTGACTGTAGTTGTATTTGGAGAAGCCTGACTGTATAACCAGTCTGTAATCGTCCTTGGAGAAGCCTGACTCTATGTCTCTAACCTGATTGTAGAAGCCTTTGGAGAAGCCAATGCCAAACTTGAGTGGCACAACGCAGATGCCCCTCTTCTTCCAGTAGTTGTGGGCGTTGAAGCACTGGATGGCTTGTCGGCGCTGGTGGTACTGGGCCCTCTCCAGGCAGTGGTCCCAGCAGCGGAGCATGTCCCTCGGGCAGAAGAGCTGCTTGTGGTGGGTCAGACACTCCTCTCCTCTGTACATGTTCCTCTGCCTCACCTGGACATCAAAACTTCAGTACATTGGTACGAAACCTCACAGCACAGCAGGCTGCTACCGCACAGCACAAAGTCAAATCACACACAAAGAGAATAGAAAGTGTTTTACAGGTATATTGTAATAGAGCAATAGACAGACCAACTCCTGTTCGCCTTGATGATGATGTTTCTGTCTGACAAGACAAAACTACAGCTTGAATCATGTGTCCCTGTGTAATGACATTGACCAGCCTTAAGTAATCACTGCTGGCAAATCTCACCATCTCAGCAGGCAAACCGCAGTATGTGGCAACTTCCTGCATCACACTCTCCATCATGGTGAGGCCCTGGGGTCCGCCGAAGCCCCGGAATGCCGTGTAGGATGGCAGGAAGGTCTTACACACCAGGCCTCGCCCACGCAGGTGTGGGATGCGGTAGCCGTTGTCCATGTGAAGCAGAGCTTTCTCCATGATCTTGGAACATGCAGGGGGTCAGGAGCAGAGGCTCAATCCAGGACAGTGCTTGCTCACATAGTACAGTACATGACTGCCATACGTAGTCCAAAATTTAGATAATGGGTGGGTACAGAAATAAAGGCTCATGGCTGGTGGACTGGCAGAAAGACCCAGCTCTTCCAAGAATATCTCGTGGCTTGAATTTCTGAATACCAGGAATACCAGGCACTTAACCTCTTATTCTTAATCTCTCTATATACTGCACTTTCATTACACTGTTGCACTTTCAACTTGAAATACTGCTAATTTTATGTTAGCAATATGCACTCTTTGTTAGTTTTTTTTTTCACTGTGCTGTAGCTTGAATGTTATCCTCTTTTGTAAGTTGCTTTGGATAAAAGCATCTGCTAAATGCATTAATGTAAATATAAATGTAAATATAAATATAGGAAGGTACACACATAGTGTTGCCTACATGCTACATGAAGTTTAAATGTATGACTGATAGACACCAAATACAACATATCTGAGCCTCTTTTCTTATTTGTGTTTGTTTGTTTGTTTGTTTGTTTGTTTGTAACTTACAAATGAGGACTCGTCCAGTGTGCATCCCCCATTGCTGTAGTAGGTCATGTCCACTGCCAGGATTGTCCCATCTCTCAGAAAACCAACCTAATCAAAAATACATCCACATCAAGTCCTTGTGGCATATTGCTGTAGGTCAACAAAATCCCCACATATCCCAGAATGCCATTGGGCCCCACCTTATATTTGCCCAGGAAGGGATGTCTTCCGCTGGTGATCAGCATGTCATCACTCCGATCTAAAACACACCGAACTGAGCGGCCAGTCCTGCATTAACACATAAGACACAGGACATCAAACACACACAGGACATCAAACACACATCACTCCAATCTAAACCAAACCAAACCAAACTGAGCGACCAGTCCTGCATTAACACATAAGACACAGGACATCAAACACACACAGGACATCAAACACACATCACTCCAATCTAAACCAAACCAAACCAAACTGAGCGACCAGTCCTGCATTAACACATAAGACACAGGACATCAAGACATGTTGGCTATTACACACTATGGATGGATGTGACAGAATATAAAGAAGAATAATACCACTATTGTGTGTGTGCGTGTGTGTGTGTGTGCTACCTCTACAGCTGAACACAACACAAATCCTTAAACCTCATAAAATGACATTAAACAAATGCAGTCGACATTTTATTGGAATGATGGATATGACAAGAAGTCGACTTTCAGTGGACCTACCTATTGACTGCATATAATATAGTACATGTGGGTGGGGGGCAGAGATGTGAAGGCTTACTTACTTGTGTGCTGCAGTAGCAGTGATGGCAGACAGGGCGGCGATCTTCATGACTTTGCCCCCAAAGGCCCCCCCTAGTCTCTTCACATGGCAGGTGATCTTATTGGCATCGATGCCCAGTGTGATGCTCACCACTTCCTGTTGGAAATCACACTGATTGGTCAGTCCTGAGGTCAACTCTCAGTGCCATTCACACTGATTGGTCAGACTGTCAGTGATGTTCATAACCTTACATCCAGTCTTAGGTTGTTTGCTTGTTTACATGTATCTAGGTATTTTTTAATCCATTTCTTATTTAGCTGCATTTTACAATTGCATATCCTTTTTTTGAAGAATCTCCACTTTGGAGGGCATTTTAAAACATATCCGTTTGAGATGGCTAAAACCTAAACAGAAGATAAAAAATGTGTTTATAAAAAATATCTAGTTATGTGTAAACAAGCCTTGTGAACCACAGGATGTGTAATTGCATTAGTCATCTGAATAGCAGCATGCTAACTGGCTAAATCACTCACCTAACCCTAGTGCTGATTGGCTAAATCACTCACCTGAAAGTGAGGAGCAATCTGATTGGCTTAATCATACACCTGAGTGTAAGCAGCGTGCTGATTAGCTAAATCGCTCACCTGAGTGTAAGCAGCATGCTGACTAGCTACATAGAGCTCCATCTCTCCAGCCTCTGGCCTGGGTACAGCGATCAGCCCCTGGGTCTCCATGTAGAAGTGCTCCTGACCCCCCATATACATCTCCCCTAGGGGCACCAGAGGACGAGAGTTATCCACGGCAACACAACAAACAGCAGCACCTAAACACAACTCAGCAACTCACCTGTACTTTAGAGGAGACATTTGGTGTGAATAAATCAATAGCCCCGTTGTTTGTAGGTATGAGAATGTGAGAATTTGGTGCAGCATTGGCCAATGAGCGAAACTGCAGTTAACGCTAACTGATGGGGGCACAGTGAAACGAACCTCAAAACAAAGTTCCTTGTGTTCCCATTATGACTTAGCGATTACTGCTGTTTCGCAATTTGGTCAACATTGTACGTCGTCTTTTTCTCTTGTTTTCATACCATACCAACAACTCTCAGGAACGTCAAATAACCGTGTGTGTGTGTGTGTGAGGTCACCTTCTAAGATGCAGTCCACGTTCTCAAAGGCCTTGTCCACATCCCCCCTCTGCACTTTTCTCTTAGGGCTGAAGAAAGACTCATGCTCTATAGCCTCCTGTCAACAACAATAACAACAATAACACTTTGTGTTTCTGCTTCCCATGGGTGGATCTTCACCAGTGTGATTAGTGGCACATCTGTGGCTACCTGCAGCACTCACCAACCCCACTCCCTCTCAGGTTGTTTATTTATTAAATAGGTTATTTATTATTTATTGTTTAAAATAGTAAACATTGTATGAATCGTCTCTAATGTGTTGAAGTAAGGACCCTGCTGTATTTCCTCACTATATGTCCTCTGGAAAAAAGCACTTTGGATAAAAGCATCTGTCAAGTACAAATAAACATAAACATAAATATATCTCAAATAAATAAAATAAATAAAAATACATCTATAAAGGCCTAGCATCTATGATGCCCTAGCAGGTATAAAGGCCAAGCATCTGTGATGGTCTGGTGCCCATCATGGCCTAGCATCTATGATGGCTTGGTGTCTATGATGGCCTGGTGTCTATGATGGCCTGGTGTCTATGATGGCCTGGTGTCTATGACGGCTTGGTGTCTATGATGGCTTGGTGTCTATGATGGCTTGGTGGCTATGATGGCCTGGTGTCTATGATGGCTTGGTGTCTATGATGGCCTGGTGTCTATGATGGCCTGGTGTCTATGATGGCCTGGTGTCTATGATGGCTTGGTGTCTATGATGGCCTGGTGTCTATGATGGCTTGGTGTCTATGATGGCTTGGTGGCTATGATGGCCTAGTATCTATGATGGCTTGGTGTTTTGATTTTGTGTCTAAAGTATTTTACCTGGATGGTGAAGAAGACAGGGAGCAGGTCCTCATATGTGACCTTGACCTTTCCTGCTGCCCTCTTTGCCTGCTCACGGCTCTCTGCCACCACAGCACCTACTATCTGACCCACACACAGCACCTGCACACACACACACACACACACACACACACACACACACACACACAAAGATTATCAGACACACAGCAACTACACATATGCACACACACATACACACACAAAGATTATCAAACACATATACACACACACACACAAAGATTATCAAGCACACAGCAACTACACATACGCACACACACACACACACACACAAAGATTATCAGACATATAGCAACTACACACACACACACACACACACACACACACAAAGATTATTAAGCACACACACACACACATAAAGATGATCAGACATACAGCAACTACACATATGCACACACACATACACACACACACACACAAAAGATTATCAAACACATATACACACACACAAAGATTATTAAACACACACACCTACATAAAGATTATCAGACATACAGCAACTACACATACACACACACACACACACACACACACACACACACACAGATTATCAAACACACACACACACACACGCACACACACACATTGTACTAATATTACAGATGATGTGAAGGTCACTGTGTGGATACCTCCTCTTCAGCAAACAACTCTTCAACATTGTTGAACCACAGCCTTCGGTTCTGTCCAGGAACGTCATTGGCACAGATAAAGGTCACGACCCCTGGCATGGCCAAAGCCTCAGAGGCATCAATGGAACTGGGTTTGAAGGGGAAACAGTGAATTACTTGTACCTCCCTCTCCATCCACCACTATCTCTCTTTAATGCAATTCTTGGCTTTTCTCAGAACTACTGTTGAGCGTCATCCCTCTCAGGTTTCTCGTTGCACTGAGTTTGAAGGGGAAACTGAATTATTTAATAGTTAACTGAATTGAAGTGAATTTAATTTAATAGTGAATTTAACTTATTTTATTATATGTAAGTATCATTCTTCTCAGGTTTCTTACTACAATGAAACTAAAATGTGAACCCCAAATGTAAGCAGGTTGGCTTTTGCATAACAAAATGTCAAATTTGTTATCTCTTCAAGCCCTAAGCTTCATGCTGTCAGTCCAAAACATCAGCTTACAGAATCTTGGCATGAGCCCTTGTGCTGGTCACCATGGAAACAAAGAGCTCTCCTGTAACAGGTGGTATGTCATCGTAGTATTGCGCTTCGCCTGTTGCCTGCTGGAATGAAGCCTGGTGCATTCTGGGACATCCAACTGGGTCCTTGGTGGACTGAGCTTCATTAATGAGCTACATCCAAAATGAAACACAACTCAAAACTGTCACTGCCAGGCTTACAGGACTAGCAAGTAAAAAATGGCTTCAATATAAATCAATCTAATATACAGTAATTAGGGGTGGGAATTGATGGGATTTTATCAGTATCAATGCCATTGTCGATTCTGCTTATCTGTCCAATTCTTTATCAGTTCCTTTCTTTTGACTGTTTAGAAGATATTTGATATGATTCCAGTGAACTGATGCATTAGATTCTCAGTTCTACTACATTCCTGGCTCTCAATTCCTACCCCTAACAGTAATTAGTATGTGAGAAATGTCTAATATACAGTAAATATGTGAGAGACGGTCTCAATACGAGTCAGTGTAATATACAGTAACTATGTGAGAGATGGCTTGAATATGAATCAGTGTGCAGTGCCAAACCTGGAATGAGTGTTTTCCCTGTGGAACGTCATTCTTGAAGGGCTTCAGGGCGCTGAGATGATCCAGTGGTAGCTCACAGACACTCACATCCTGAGAAATGATATTCATCTTCAATCCAGTCCCCATTCACTATCACTACATCATATGCAACACTCAGACAACTGAGAAAGAGCAAGAAAGAGAGAGAGACAGAGAAAGGCCACAGAGAAAGACAGCCTTCCAGCAAGAGTAGAGAACCAAGAGAAGAGAAGAGTAGAGGTAGAGAAGAGAAGAGCAGAATAGAGGTAGAGAAGAGAAGAGCAGAGTAGAGGTAGAGAAGAGAAGAGTAGAGTAGAGAAGAGTAGTGTAGTGTAGAGTAGAGAAGAGTAGAGGTAGAGTAGAGAAGAGAAGAGTAGAGTAGAATAGAGTAGAATAGAATAGAGAAGAGAAGAGTAGAGTAGAGAAGAGTAGAGTAGAGTAGAATAGAGTAAAGGTTGAGTAGAGAAGAGTAGAGTAGAGTAGAATAGAGTAAAGGTTGAGTAGAGAAGAGTAGAGTAGAATAGAATAGAGAAGAGAAGAGTAGAGTAGAGTAGAATAGAGTAAAGGTTGAGTAGAGAAGAGTAGAGTAGAGTAGAATAGAGTAAAGGTTGAGTTGAGTAGAGTAGAGTAGAATAGAGTAAAGGTTGAGTAGAGAAGAGTAGAGTAGAGTAAAGGTTGAGTAGAGAAGAGTAGAGTAGAGGTTGAGTTCTGAACAATGGAGGAGATGTCTTGTTTATCCTCCACTCGGCCCATTGGCACCTAAACTAACCTGTAATTGGTCAACCGGCTGAGTGAAAGGCAGTAACTCAAATTAGTATGCAGGCTACAATATAGTTTTACAGTTTTTGCGTATAACTAGGTACATATACTTTAGATTAGACTATATTACATTCAACCAAGATATTTACAGATAATATGTGAGTCAAAGTTAAGCACATGAAGCAAAGTTCGTTTGTTTAGAGAGGGGGCCTCAGGATGGCAGCTCATGGTCAGCTTTGGCCTCCAATTGAGTAAGAGAGAGACAATTTCTACTCTTACTCCTTACTACTCTACTCTTCTCTACTCTAATCTTCTCTTGGTCTCCTATGGAGAAGAAAGTCTTTGTGTTATTGGCTTCAGGGCTGAAACAGGCCAGAAGAAATTGTGGATTTCAGTATATTTTGCCTTACAATGGTAGTTTATCTGCATTCAAAACAACTACTTCAATAACAACTACTTACATTTCTGTAGCACTTTTCAAGACACCCAAGTGCTGTAAAGAGGAAGGGGGACCTCACTAACCACCGTCAATGTGTAGAACCCACCTGGGTGATCCACAGTAGCATTTTGCACATTTTGTGCCAGAATGCTCCAAAGGTTTGTTTACAGAAATTAGCACAATTAGCAACAGTGAAACTAGCCAAAGGTGCCTAACCACCAGTTAAACATTCCCCACTCTAAAATAGTTTTTTAAAAAAAACTTTTTTAGGTTGCTTCTGAGGCATTACAGATGCAACCAAAGATCAAATCTTCTATGTTTCATTTAACTTGCATGCCATTCAGGACTACACATCACACTGTTCCAAGAGAGCCATCAACATCATCAAGGACACCACTCATCCAGCACACAAACTCTTCTCCCTCCTACCATCTGGAATTGCTACCGCAGCATGTGGAGCCACACAAGTAGACTGGGAAACATCTTATTTCCACAAGCCATCAGGCTCATCAACACACTAAAGAAAATTAATGACAAAAATGTTTGACATCAAAACAAACCCTATACACACACACACAAACACACACAACACTATACACACTGCTATCCATGCTGCCCTCAGCACTCACTTTATTTTTGCACCGTACATATTGCACCTACACCTTACTGTAACTTTACATATTGCACCTACACCTTACTGTAACTTTACATATTGCACCTACACCTTACTGCAACTTCACATACTGCACCTACACCTTACTGTAACTTTACATATTGCACCTACACCTTACTGCAACTTCACATACTGCACCTACACCTTACTGTAACTTTACATATTGCACCTACACCTTACTGTAACTTTACATATTGCACCTACACCTTACTGTAACTTTACATACTGCACCTACACCTTACTGCAACTTCACATACTGCACCTACACCTTACTGTAACTTTACATATTGCACCTACACCGTACTGTAACTTCACATACTGCACCTACACCTTACTGTAACTTTACATATTGCACCTACACCTTACTGTAACTTTACATACTGCACCTACACCTTACTGTAACTTTACATATTGCACCTACACCTTACTGTAACTTTACATACTGCACCTACACCTTACTGTAACTTTACATATTGCACCTACACCTTACTGTAACTTTACATATTGCACATTTCATTGCACTTTTCATATTACACATTTCACTTCACCTTACATCACCAGCTACCAAGAAGAGCTATCTCAGCACTTCATTCTTGTTGAAAGTCTATATGTTTACCTGCATGTTTTATGTCTATTTGTTATTGCGCGTGTGTGTGTGTTTTAGTTAAATTGCACATTTGGTGTCTGATGAAACGCAATTTAAATCCTCTTTGTAATGCTTGTTACATAGTGAATTGACTATAAAGTACACTTTAACTTACTTTTGACTTTGAAATGTCTGATTAACAGCAGTTAGGTTTTAGGGGTCAGGGCGTAAGGTGGGCTTTAGGAGGGTCATTGGTATGCAGCCACTGTTTGGTGGGTGTAACTAGATGGGATACATAACCAGTGGAGTACTTAATCCCCCTCCCCTAGACAAAAAACAAACAAACAAACAAAACTAGTGTTTGTCTAGAGGAGGCCAGGATGAAGGCACAGTTGGGAAGGTTTTTCTAAAATACTATGTAACTGGATTCTCAGCACATGTATGGCCATATCCTCCACACAACTAGAAGCAGTAAGACACAGGGCACCATTTCAGAGATACAGAGACAGGAAGGAACAAGCCACTATCAGTCTGACTCAGAATACAGACATGTATTGACATGTAGTGATCTTGATTCTAGTGGATCTTTTAAACAATTTTAAAAATGTGTAAAAGTTTAACATAGTGGAGTAGTACTTGGTACCACTGGGTTTCATGTCACTCTACATGTTTAGTATGTTTCTATGTCCTAATTGTATATTGAAAGACTGGGCGCATGAATTACTGTCTTTAGTTAATCTTGGTGCTACTGGGTCTCAGGCCACAAAATATCCAGCACATTACATGTTCTTTTCTGTTCATCTAACTGGATGGATGGATGTTTAGATCTAATGGGAAAGAAATGGAGTGTCTGGACTAATTAGGAGACACTGGAAGACAGAACACATGATCTATGTGTTAGAATTTACTAACTAAACAGGTCCAGGGAAGAGCCAAGGTCAGGGATAGACAGCTGGGAGATTTGGTTTAATTGTGGGTGAATAGCCCCATCTTGTTGCAGAACATTATAAGGGTTGTTATGTCACGTCATGAATAATTAATGAGTACAGAATGAATAGGTAGGTTTATTAATTTACATTTGATAAGCATTTACTGTCCCAGTTGTACTAGATTAATGAATTTAATTCATTACTTAATGTTTGAGAGATTCAGTTGGGTATATTAAATTAAGAGCACAATACAAAATGGGGGTGCACAAACTACAAGAATTTGGAAAAGATTGTCACCTGAGATGATTTTTGAGACACTCTGCTTCCCCAGTGACAATTTGTTGTGTTACTGAAATACAATCACCTTCAACATTATTTCCTGATGTGAACTTTGACTGCTTTGAAGAAAAAATCCAAACAACACCTTAGCTCTGAGCTCCAGGAGGACGTGCAAGTAGAACTTGAAGAAGAAGCTGAGAACCAGGGTCTCCCGATACTCCTCTCTTCCCCCGTGGACCCCCGGGGACAGATCCACCTCCTCCCGCAGCAGGCTACAGGCCTCCTCAAGCAGCTCCTCACGCCATGGCCTGGGGTAAAAAAACAACAACAACAACAACAACTCCATCACACACACCAAACAATCACAAACAAACACAAATGTAATAACAATGCCCAAACAATACATGGGTTCAAGTGCCAGAATATTCGCTCTGAGTCTTGCATGACCTCCATCATCAGATTATTCACTCTGAGTCTTGCAAGACCTCCATCATCTGAATATTCGCTCTGAGTCTTGCATGACCTCCATCAGATTATTCGCTCTGAGTCTTGCATGACCTCCATCAGATTATTTGTTCTGAGTCTTGCATGACCTCCATCATCAGATTATTCACTCTAAGTCTTGCATGACCTCCATCATCACAATATTTGCACTGAGTCTTGCATGACCTCCATCATCAGAAAATTTGCTCTGAGTCTTGCATGACCTCCATCATCAGATTATTCGCTCTGAGTCTTGCATGACCTCCATCAGATTATTCGTTCTGAGTCTTGCATGACCTCCATCATCAGATTATTCACTCTGAGTCTTGCATGATCTCCATCATCAGAATATTCACTCTGAGTCTTACATGACCTCCGTCAGATTATTCGCTCTGAGTCTTGCATGACCTCCATCATCAGATTATTCACTCTGAGTCTTGCATGACCTCCATCATCAGAACATTCACTCTGAGTCTTGCATGATCTCCATCATCAGATTATTTGCTCTGAGTGTTGCATGACCTCCATCATCAGAATATTTGCTCTGAGTCTTGTATGACCTCCATCATCAGATTATTCGCTCTGAGTCTTGCATGACCTCCATCATCAGATTATTCACTCTGAGTCTTGCATGACCTCCATCATCAGAACATTCACTCTGAGTCTTGCATGATCTCCATCATCAGATTATTTGCTCTGAGTCTTGCATGATCTCCATCATCAGAATATTTGCTCTGAGTCTTGCATGACCTCCATCATCAGAATATTTGTTCTGAGTGTTGCATGACCTCATCATCAGAATATTTGCACTGTGTCTTGCCTGACCTCCATCAAAAGAATATTTGCTCTGAGTCTTGCATGACCTCCATCATCAGAATATTCGCTCTGAGTCTTGCATGACCTCCATCAGATTATTCACTCTGAGTCTTGCATGACCTCCATCATCAGATTATTCGCTCTGAGTCTTGCATGACCTCCATCATCAGATTATTCACTCTGAGTCTTGCAAGACCTCCATCATCAGAATTTTCGCTCTGAGTCTTGCATGACCTCCATCATCAGATTACTCGCTCTGAGTCTTGCATGACCTCCATCAGATTATTCGTTCTGAGTCTTGCATGACCTCCATCATCACAATATTTGCTCTGAGTGTTGCATGACCTCCATCATCAGAATATTTGCTCTGAGTCTTGCATGACCTTCATCATCAGAATATTTGCTCTGAGTCTTGCATGATCTCCATCATCAGAATATTTGCTCTGAGTCTTGCATGATCTCCATCATCAGAATATTTGCTCTGAGTCTTGCATGACCTCCATCATCAGATTATTCGCTCTGAGTCTTGCATGACCTCCATCATCAGATTATTCACTCTGAGTCTTGCATGACCTCCATCATCAGAACATTCACTCTGAGTCTTGCATGATCTCCATCATCAGATTATTCGCTCTGAGTCTTGCATGACCTCCATCATCAGAATATTCGCTCTGAGTCTTGCATGTGCTCCATCATCAGATTATTCACTCTGAGTCTTGCATGACCTCCATCATCAGATTATTCGCTCTGAGTCTTGCATGATCTCCATCATCAGACTCTGAGTCTTGCATGACCTACATACATTTTTGGTACTTTTTTGGATGTCTGCTTATATCTACTGTCACTGGTTGAACAGGTCTGATGCAGGGCCCTGAATGCCGCAGCTCTTCATCACACTTGAATGTTAAGTATATAAGTATATAAACTCTTTCGATTTGGTCTCTGCATTTATCATATTTGTGAATTAGTGAAACACACACAGTCAAGTGAAGCACAAACTAACCCAGAGCAGTGGTCTGCCTGTGACACTCGGGGTGCAGTGGAGCCTTGCTCAAGGGTACTTCAGCTGTGGATGTGGGCATCGGAGGGAAGTGCTCAACCACTTCCCCAGGCCACATTTTTTTTCAAACCACATGCCCCAACAAGTAGGGTAGTAGTGAAGGCCCTAACCAGTAGGGTAGTAGTGGAGGCCCTAACCAGTAGGGTAGTAGTGGAGGCCCTAACCAGTAGGGTAGTAGTGGAGGCCCAGTAGGGTAATAGTGGAGGCCCTAAGCAGTAGGGTAGTAGTGGAGGCCCTAACCAGTAGGGTAGTAGTGGAGGCCCAGTAGGGTAGTAGTGGAGGCCCTAAGCAGTAGGGTAGTAGTGGAGGCCCTAAGCAGTAGGGTAGTAGTGGAGGCCCTAACCAGTAGGGTAGTAGTGGAGGCCCTCAGCAGTAGGGTAGTAGTGGAGGCCCTAACCAGTAGGGTTATAGTGGAGGCCCTAACCAGTAGGGTAATAGTGGAGGCCCAGCAGGGTAGTAGTGGAGGCCCTAACCAGTAGGGTAGTAGTGGAGGCCCTAACAAGTAAGGTAGTAGGGGAGGCCCTAACCAGTAGGCCACAGCTCCCCTTTGAATGCTAATAAAACACTGGATTAAGGTTGCCTAAGTGAATGAACCTTCTGTTCTTTCAGTTCTAGGATACGTCTTTTTGGATCCAGCACCTTATTCTTTGGATGTGCGCACTGTTTGACTTCCTCTGCCGCCAGCCCTTCACAGGTGTGTCTGGCTTTGACCAGTGTGGGCCCCACCCCTCCGTAAAACACCTGCAGGACCTTATACCGTCCCGCCAGCCTCTCACTTTGACCGACATACACCTCCCCAACCCCCTCCGTAAAACACCTGCAGGAACTCAAACCTACCGTCCAGACAGCCTCTCACAGGTGCGTCTGGCTTTGACCAGCGTGGACCCTACCCCTCCGTAAAACACCTGCAGGTCCTCCACCTCATCAGTGTTCTCCCTCAGGGCGACCCTCATGCCAGCGTTGACGATGGAGAAGGCAAACTCCCTCCGCTGGGCCTGCCGGAAGCCACAAACAAACTCCCACTGCAACACACAGACAAAGGGGTCAAAAAGAGATTTCACAGACAAACTCCCACTGCAACACACAGACAAAGGGGTCAAAAAGAGATTTCACACACAAACTCCCACTGCAACACACAGACAGACACAAAAGGGTCAAAAAGAGATTTCAGACACAAACTCCCACTGCAACACACAGACAGACACAAAGGGGTCAAAAAGAGATTTCACACACAAACTCCCACTGCAACACACAGACAGACAAAAAGGAGTCAAAAGGCGCAATCACATACAATACATGTAGCCCTGCAGCATTGCAGCTATTGGGTGGGGATTGAAAACTGGGAATTGAGAACCGGAATAGACAGAAACATCAAATCACTGGAATCGTTTAACTTCGACATTATCAGTCCCTCTTATCAATGCTGGCATGTTTTTCAGACCATGGTTAAAGGGTCTTTCATGTTTTTCAGACCATGGTTAAATTAAAGGGTCTTTCTAAATAGAAAACTGAAATAGATTACAGTTCTACAGTTTCCCTCATTCTAATAAGCTGCTATGGTGGCAAAGCTGTTAAAGAACCTACTTAGTTATTTAATAGTGTCTATGCTTTTTTAATGACTTAGTGATCAAGTGATTCGCATAATCTTTCCAATGGCCCTGTAAATCTGTACTTGAGCAAACGGCAATAATAAAGACTTGAACTTGAACAGAAGGTGCTTACACATACAATTCCACAGTGACCATCTTGGTCAGTGTTCAGTGACCGAGGCTGATCAGAGGGTTTTACTAGAGGAACTCACCGGTCCTGTGAAAGGAATGTGCACAGACTGAAGAACCTCACAGGGCTTTAGAACCGTCTTGCCAAAGCCAGAGAAGAAGTCATCATCCAGTAGAATATCCCTTGACCCATCTAGACAGGGAAAAATATAATTGAACAATCTAGACTGAATCCTGATTCACTTCCTAACCATAACCCTAACCCCTGAGCCCCCAAAGGCTTAGCTGGCATGAATTAAATATGAATAATCAGGAAATGGACTTTTGCCAGTTCAGTCTTTAAGCGTTCAGGGCTTAGAAGGAATATTAGGATTCAGCCATAATCTTTAAACAGAATCTGTACTGTGGTTAGAACTCTAAGGGTCAAAGCTGAAAGGAAGGAAGGACGATGGACCTTTTGAGATAAATTATAATTTACTACTGTTTATTACGTTTTTTTGTTTGCTTGTACTATTATAAGTAAGACATACCTTTTGAGATAATATGAAGAGTACTTCCTGCTGCAGCCAGGATACTGTTTAAATCATATTTGGGATTGGCACTTAGGATGTTTCCTCCTAGAGTCTGTAAATGTGAATAACACTTCTTGTCAACCAACTTTGGTTGGACATTTTTTTAATAAGTGTTGAGAGAGAGACACACACACACACACACACACACACACACACACACATCCCATCAAGGGACTCACTGCCATGTTGCGAATCTGCTTCCCTGCTAGACACTGTAGAGTGGTCACTAAGGCCTGGAACCCCCTGATCTTCTCCGGCTTCAGCGTCTCCACAGCCGCCTCCAGAGTCTCCTTCAGCAGGGACAGACTGCACGCTGCCCCCACACACACACCTGGACAACACACACACACACAGGCTCAGATTACTCACACTCACACTCTCCCCTGTGACTCACACACACACACCCAAAGCCAAGATGGGGTTACACTTACACACTCTCCTCTGTGACACACACACTTGGACACAACATACACACATATACACACACGCATTCAAAGGCTGAGGTTACACTTACACAATCTCCTCTGTGACTTAAAAGCTGCTAAGTGTAGGTCTCATGGAATACTCTTGATTTGAGTCGTCTTAAGTGCTATTTGTCAACTGGTAGTCGATTTGCATGCTAACTTCACAGGATATCCAGATAAGATGTGCTTATGAATTTCTGCTTCTTCACTTTTTGCTGCCGTTTCTATAGGTTGTTTTTGGACAATCCAACCAACAAGTTCTATAACCATCTCCTTTAATAAATACAAACATACTTCAATGGTGAGGAGAGTCAGGTTTATTTAGAGAGGACAAACCATACAAGGTCTTTTGCTCATCAGATAAAGAGATAAGTGGTTTGCTAATGTGGTCATTATGGTGTGTGTTCACTCCATTTACAACATTGACATTCATTTACATGACTGATTACCATGGTCAGTCCACTGGATTGCATTCAGCTCTGAAAGCCCTCCAGCATAGATGATCAATGGGTGGTGAACATCCTTCAGCAGCATGTGAGGTCCTGTGGATAGAGTGATGGGATAGACAAGATCATACATATGAAACAGAGAGAGAGAGAGAAAGAGAGGGAAGGAAACAGATTAGGATAACTCACCCATTTCCATGGTGGAGGTGTCTGACGGTGGGGTGACACAGAGTTATTCTTAGTATGTTATTCTATATTAGGATCACATGGTGTGTCACCCATTTACATATGAAGAGTCTGATAGGAGTTAGTCAGGCTTCATGAGTTGATCATATGATAGTCACAGACAGACACAAGTGATTGCCTCACCTATAGTTGTGTTTCCAACCAACATTGTGGCATCAGGATATTCAGCCTTCAGGTCCAGCAGATCTTCCAGTCTCCCCACTGACACCCACTTCACTCTCTCCCCTCTGAAGTATGAGTGCCCCCCCTCATGATTCCTGCCCATCAGCTTCATGGAAAATCAACAACAAAAGATGACTTGAGTGGGCTGAAGGAGAAATCCGGTGTGAATCAACCAATTGTCCTGTTGTTCAAGGTCACTGAGCGCTGTCTGTAGGACAAAAGAACCTGAATATTTGACACAACATAGATTGAACATAGCAACGACAGATAACATTAACTGAATGAGGCATAAGAAATAAATTTTAAGTAAGTTTCTCTTTCTTGAGCAATATGTGTTATTGATATGATTTATTTTCAGAAATGTTGTTGTTGTTGTTGTTGTCTATCAATGTTTATCAGTGGAACAGTTGTGTTTGTTCTTGCTTCATAGTTTGCAAAATTCCATTATTATTACCTGAAATGGACAATAAAAAAGATGACAGAAAAAAAATTATATCCACTTTTGGAACCAAATTTAAAATAAGTTTCTGTGCCCCATTTGGTCAATGTTAGCTGAAGATTTGCTATTCGGTCTTTGTTGTACCACATTTTCTCATTCTTTTTCCTACCAACAGCTTTCCGTGATGTCAAACAACAGTACTATAGGTTGATTCACACTGGATTTCTCCTTCAGGTGAATAATTTGTGCACCACAGTCAAAGCTGATAGTCAGGTTTCTGTGCCCCATTTGGTCAATGTAAGCTGAAGATTTGCTATTCGGTCTTTGTTGTATCACATTTTCTTGTTCTTTTTCCTACCAACAGCTTTCAGTGGCTACTGACCATGAGCTCAGGTGGAAATATGAGGTCCTGGGTTGGGTCCAGTGGTAAGGCATTCTCCATGTCATACAGCTCTTCAGATATCTATTAGAGATTATTTTTAATGGAAATGCATATTTATGATTAGCCTGGCATGTACTCAACCTCTAGCTTCTCTGTATTTATAAGACACTAGTAAATTACCACACTGACATGACAAATTAGATATTACAAATTGAACAGTGTCAGGTTTTTCTTCTTCTACCCTTTACTGTGCAAACCTCAGGGATCAGGCTAGACAGCACCCCCTGGTGCCCACGATGAGTAATGAGGAGGAGTGACTCACATCTTTATGTCCATCTGTGCTTGAAGGGTTGTTACGCAGACAACACTTATCGACTCTACCATCTCCATTTTGGCAGCAGTCACTGACCTAGACAGGAGAAATTAGATTTTTATATAATAATTACCAGTAGGGAAAATGTTAGCCTGGCCTTGGCTTTCCAGCACTTCCACTTGATTATCATTTCATCTTATTATCACCCATTGAGCTTGTTGTTTCAGGAGGCATTTTAACCTGCCCAATCAGTGAACAGAGGGAGGGGTTTTGAATGCGGAGCTAGAATGCTATCAGTCAATGCAAGCTATCAGTCAGGAGCCGATTAAATCTTTCAAAACTTAAACACCTCAAGCAATCAAATCTCACTACTGAATGTTCAGGCCCTCTGTACAAAATGAAAGTGTGGAAAAAAGGTCTGGTTTTATTACCGGGCTAGGAAAATGTGGGTGGGGGAGTGATATAACATCCCTGGCTGAGGCTCCCTTGAGCAAGGCCCCTAACCCCTCACTGGCCTTGAGCAAGGCCCCTAACCCCTCGCTGCCCTTGAGCAAGGCACCTAACCCCTCACTGCTCCCTTGAGCAAGGCCCCTAACCCCTCACTGGCCTTGAGCAAGGCCCCTAACCCCTCACTGGCCTTGAGCAAGGTACCTAACCTCTCACTGCCCTTGAGCAAGGCACCTAACCCCTCACTGCTCCCTTGAGCAAGGCCCCTAACCCCTCGCTGCCCTTGAGCAAGGCCCCTAACCCCTCCCTGCCCTTGAGCAAGGCACCTAACCCCTCACTGCCCTTGAGCAAGGCAACTAACCCCTTGCTGCCCTCGAGTGTGTGTGTGTGTGTGTGTCACAAATTTATGAATGGTTTAACTACAGTGACCGTAAAACATATAAAACAGTGTTTGTAAACAAATAAATAAATAAAACCTGATCTCATTCTGCACATACAGAATAACTCAAACGTTCAATACAGCTTAATACCTCACAGAAGGTTTTGAAGCCATCAATGATGGGCCGGTAGCCTGTGCAACGGCAAAGGTTCCCTGGGGGAATAAACAAACAAATTAAAGGTTCCCTAGGTGTATGACCAAACAATTAAAAATTACACAAAGTGGATGAAGTAAACTGAATGAAACTATTGCACAAACTAAAATCTACTGTATACACAAACCAAAAACTGTCTGCACAATTGCAAACTACTTTACACACAAACTTAAACTACGACCTGCACAAACTAAAAACTATTGTCTGCTCAAAACGAATAACTATCTGCACAATTACAAACTATGGTCTGCACAAACTAAAATCCACTGTACTTACAAACTAAAAGCTACTTGCACTAACTAAAATCTACTGACTGCACAAACAAAAGTTTTTTTTTTCTTAGTACATGAAACTGATCACAAAGATGTCCAAGTTATGTCCGAACATTCTACTTTTTCCAATCAGAAACACACATTCACACATATCCAGAGACAGACATGAAAGGACTGGGGAAATCCTCCAGAGGAATATGCCCATCTGTTACCTCCCAGGGCCTCTCTGATGTCCTCCATGGTGGGCTGGGGTTTGTTCCTCAGTAGGGTGTACATGGACATCACCATACCAGGGGTGCAGAACCCACACTGAGAACCATGAGCCTTTGCTATGCGCTCCTGAGCATGGAAATACACACACACACACACACACACACACACACACACACAGAGAGAGAGAGAGAGAGAGAGAGAGAGAGAGAGAGACACACAAAACACACACGCACACACACACACACACACACACACACACACACACACTCACAAAGCTAATATTAAGCTTTGTCTAATTTTTTGGGTGGAGTGCAGAAAGTCTCAATGAATGAAAATGTTGGGTAGATGCAGGGAAAATATAAACATTAATTTTAGTGGTCATGGAGCACAGTCACGGTGATGTGAGGGCGACTGTACCTGGACAGGATGGAGTTTGGTCTTTGTGCTGCCGATGCCTTCAACAGTGACCACAGACATACCATGCAGCGCACAGATGGGCTGCAGACAGGCGTTCACTGTGTAGTGACTGGAGCGCCCTCTTAAGGAAAACTGCTGCATGTGCACTGAACAGCCAATGCTAATACCTAGTAGTTGCTTCACAAGATGACAGGAATAGTAATCTCCCCCTATTTCACTGGCAGGAGGCCGAGGAGTTTAATGCTGACGACTGTGTTGAAGTCAGTCCAGCTGTTATGTGTTTGTGTTTTGTGTTCATCCAAGGTCTTTATTTGGTACAAGCATTGCATGTCCTTATGCCCTTATAATTTCTGTGTCCGTATCAAACGTCCCTGCAGTGGGAGAGACTAGGCAGGGTATTCTTTGTTCTCTGTTATTCTCTCTGGATTGGAAAGGCAAGTGTTTGTTGAGTCTGTGCCATGCAGTGTCTGTTCAGTCTGTGCAGCTACTCAGAGCTTCTCAGAGGGTCAGTCCAAGGTCATCATGACAGAGCCTGGGTGACTGAGAGAGAGGGGATGGCAGTCAGCTAAAGTTTTGCTCCCAGTGCAACTAAGATCTGTCCTATATGAACATGAAGAATTTCCAGTGATTTCAGAAGAGAAAAGTTCATCCCAAATGAACTTCTTAAAGCATGTTTTTGCAAGCTGGTTTAAACAGACGTTGGATAAAGCCAGAAGTAGGCTATACAATATTTGTATGCGCAGCTCATACAGAGCAGAGAAAAGTACAGCGAAATCCTCTTGGACATAAAGCTATTCTCTGAAAATGTCACTCGTTCCAGTATGGACAGTCACTTAGGGTCTCACTGGATGAAGGATACAGCACTCTGTCCTGGAGAGGCTCGTATTTAGACAGCATGACTGTGCACGCTCCACAGCCTCCTCCTCCACAGCCGTTCTTAGTCCCAGTCAGACCCACTGCACAAGAGAACACAGAATACATGATATACCATCACCAGTATGCATAATGGACACCATACAGTATGCATTATCACCACTCACGCAGAATACATGATATACCATCACTCACACAGAAAACATAATATACCATCACTCATGTAGAATACATAATATATCACTCATACAGTATACATAATATACCATCACCCATACAATTTGCATTACCATCAATTATATACCATCACTCATTTAGTATACATAATATACCATCACTCATATAGTATACTTAATGTTCCTGTCAGACCCACTGCACAGAATAATGTAGTATGCATAATGCTTAAGGCCCAGTGCAGGGAGAATAACACAGTATCATCATCACCACTACTGTTAGCCACCCCTTACAACAACAACAACAAAACAATTACACCAGTGGCTTGTTGAGAGGAGCTCACCTTTCCTTCTAAGATACGCAAGCAGCATCTCCTCAGGGTCAGCATTCTTCTCTGTGATCTGAATGGGTCACGTCAAAAGCAACTGGTCAAATGTGTAAGTTTAGGAGAAGAATTTGGCTCCAAAACGCTATTTCCTTCATTTTACAGTTTTTGCCCAATGCTTTCATACTATAAACACTATAAACAAATACAATGATTTCATCAAAGCTCCAAAAATGTTGAGCTTGCAATTTGTTTTCTGTCTGTGATTCTGCAACAAGCTTATTTTACAGTAAATCACTACAATTTCTTTCATGGTGTGGTGCCACTGATTTGCGTGTATCATTTAGTGCCAGAGGGTCATTTTGAAAAAGAATTGTGCTTTGATTGTAAAGTTTCACTTTGGTTTATATATGAGTGATTTATGTCCAAGTAATATGTGTTATTGATATGATTTAATGTGTTGTTGTTGTTGTTGTCTATCAATGTTTATCAGTGGAACAGTTGTGTTGTTTGTTCTTGCTTCATATTTTGCAAAATTCCATTATTATTACCTGAAATGGACAATAAAAAAGATGACAGAAAAAACATTATATATTATAAAAACATTATATCAACTTTTGGAACCAAAGTCTTCATATGGGTTGCTGTGTGTACAAAATGCATGGTTATGTGTGTGTGTGTGTGTGTGTGTGTTGTGTGTGTGTGTGTGTGTGTCTTCAAGGTTGTGAGATAATGTGAAAATTTGATGCATGAATGTCTCCTGACAGTCATGTGTGTGAGGGACTGTAATACAAACTTCCTGATGGCCTGATAACACTGATTCTATGGACTGATAAATATGAAGGAATGTTGTCTCTATAGATTATGATATCATTAAAACCCTAATTAACTCTGATCAATATGGAGTAAAGTTGTCTCTAAATTCTTATGTCATCAAAACCCTGATTAACTCTGATCGATGTCTGGCCATCTTCCCCTGAGTGGACTGCAACCAACATTACGGGAGGCTCATGCAAGGACAGACTCTCCATCCAAGTGGCCCTTCCCTGAGGCCTTGTGACTGACCCAAATGGCATTGTCCAAATGGACCTTTAATGTTACCCCCATGACCCATCTCACTCCTTTAACACTGACTTTAACACTATGTCTGGCTGCTGCTACACTGTCCAGCCGTAATTCTTGATAACCACCTATGGACTGACTATCATGTAATGTTATGGGACAATATTTTGGAACTATTATAATGCTTAGCTAAAACCATAGACAACTTTTAGTCTATCATGGTTACTACCCCTGGCAGTTGATTTAGCCCCTTGAGTCATGGATCTGCCCAAGGTTTCTTCCTAGACTAACTAAAAATAAGGGAGTTTTTCCTTGACTCTGCCGTTCTTGGGTGCTCCTTCTGTAAAGCGCCATGAGACAATACTATTGTAAAAGGCTCCGTATAAATAAAACTGAATTGAACTGAATGTGGAGTAAATTTGTCTGTAGATTATGATATGATTAAAACCCTGATCAGCTCTGATCAATATGGAAGAAAGTTGTCACAAGCCAGTAATTTACTGCTGCCACAGTCACATTATAATGTCAGATAAAAATGTATCAATCATGTCTGTTCTCAGATTATTTTTGCATTAAATATGCAAAGGTATTTAATATTCAACGTGGCTATAGGCCTACTGAAAAAAAAAAACATTCAAAATGATTAAATAATATGATTTGAAAGAAACCAGCTACAGCAAAACAATGTGAGGACTTACCCTTTTCCCATTGATGAAGAAGATGAGTTGGCTACTCTCAGTTGAGGAGAACATCATTAAGCATTCAGTCTGAGTGAAGATGTGAATCTAGAATGCTTTGCAAGGCCACAGTGTCCTGTTAAATAGCATCTCAATACAACATGTGCAAGACATCACATGACAGGAGTCGTCAAATCAATTTCACAGTTTTGGAAGAACTATTTCTGTGGAAGTGGCCAACCCTCAGCTTCAGAAAGTTCTACCAAATACTTATTCCAAACATTAACCACAACCCTGATTACAAAAAAGGTTAGTATATTATGTTAGAAATTAGTTAAAAACGAATTATTCCCAAACTATGCAAATTCAGTACAAAGTTGAGTATTAATAGATAGATAGATAGATAGATAGATAGATAGATAGATAGATAGATAGATAGATAGATAGACAGAAAGATAGATAGACAGATAGATGGATAGATACTTTAATGATCCAAAAGGAAATGTAGACATCCCATAGCTTGTAAGACACATACTTATCCATTCATCCCTCAGAAGGACAGGGAAAAGACCAACACCAATGGAATGGACATTCATGGTGAATATCTGTTCTGCATTCAGTCACTGTGAGAGCACCAGGAGGGGGAGACTGTAAAAGGTGGGTAGATGTGTCCATCAGTCTGCGGGGGTGAGTCAAAACCCAACCAAAGTCTGTATTTACAGGGAAAGTGGAGTTCAGGTAAATATAAAGTGTCAGTCAGAACAGGAAAGTACTGATTGCTGCGCTGCCTGGACATGAAAGAATGAAACATGCAAATCTAGGCTTTAAAAACAGATTGTGTGGTGTGTGTGACACAGAGAGAGAGACAGTCCCTTGTGTGGTGTGTGTGACACAGAGAGAGAGACAGTCCCTTGTGTGGTGTGTGTGACACAGAGAGAGAGACAGTCCCTTGTGTGGTGTGTGTGACACAGAGAGAGAGACAGTCCCTTGTGTGGTGTGTGTGACACAGAGAGAGAGACAGTCCCTTGTGTGGTGTGTGTGACACAGAGAGAGACAGTCCCTTGTGTGGTGTGTGTGACACAGAGAGAGAGACAGTCCCTTGTGTGGTGCATGTGGTCCAGAGAGAGAGACAGTCCCTTGTGTGGTGTGTGTGACACAGAGAGAGAGACAGTCCCTTGTGTGGTGTGTGTGACACAGAGAGAGACAGTCCCTTGTGTGGTGCATGTGGTCCTCACCTCCTCTGTCTTTGGCAGGAGACACAGGACCTATTGGGACATATTGCAGTCTATCAAGGGTTATATTGGGACATATTGCAGTCTGTCAAGGGACATATTGGGACATATTGCAGTCTATCAAGGGACATATTGGGACATATTGCAGTCTATCAAGGGACATATTGGGACATATTGCACTCTATCAAGGGACATATTGGGACATATTGCAGTCTATCAAGAGACCTATTGGGACATATTGCAGTCTATCAAGAGACCTATTGGGACATATTGCAGTCTATCAAGGGACATATTGGGACATATTGCAGTCTATCAAGGGACATATTGGGGCATATTGCAGTCTATCAAGGGACATATTGGGACATATTGCAGTCTATCAAGGGACATATTGGGACATATTGCAGTCTATCAAGGGACATATTGGGACATATTGCAGTCTATCAAGGGACATATTGGGACATATTGCAGTCTATCAAAGAGACCTATTGGGACATATTGCAGTCTATCAAGGGGCATATTGGGACGTATTTCAGTCTATCAAGGGGCCTATTGGGACATATTGCAGTCTATCAAGGGACATATTGGGACATATTGCAGTCTATCAAGGGACATATTGGGACATATTGCAGTCTATCAAGGGACATATTGGGACATATTGCAGTCTATCAAGGGACATATTGGGACATATTGCAGTCTATCAAGAGACATATTGGGACATATTGCAGTCTATTAAGGGTCATATTGGGACATATTTCAGTCTATCAAGGGGCATATTGGGACATATTGCAGTCTATCAAGGGACATATTGGGACATATTGCAGTCTATCAAGGGACATATTGGGGCATATTGCAGTCTATCAAGGGACATATTGGGACATATTGCAGTCTATCAAGAGACATATTGGGACATATTGCAGTCTATCAAGGGACATATTGGGACACATTGCAGTTTGTCAAGGGACATATTGGGACATATTGCAGTGTATCAAGGGACATATTGAGACACATTGCAGTTTGTCAAGGGACATATTGGGGCATATTGCAGTCTGTCAAGGGACATATTGGGACATATTGCAGTGTATCAAGGGACATATTGGGACATATTGCAGTCTATCAAGGGCCTTGTTTGAGGATGGCATTGCAATAGTCCAAGTGGGAATCTCTGTGTGCTTATGTGAAGAATTAAGTAGTGCCTCTGACAGTGTGTGTGTGTGTTTAAGTGAGGGATAATGTATCGTAGTTCTGATAGTGTCTGTGTGTGTGTATGTAAGGGATAATGTATAGTAGCTCTGATAGTGTGTGTGTGTGTGTGTGTGTGTGTGTGTATGTAAGGGATAGTGTGTGTGTGTGTGTGTGTGTATGTAAGGGATAATGTATAGTAGCTCTGAGAGTGTGTGTGTGTGTTTATCTGTATTGTCTACTGGTCAGTGCTGGGAAGATAATATTTAGAACTCTGATTTCTGGGGACCCACATCTCCGAGGACCTGTCCTGGTCGACTAACACCTCAAGCCTGGTCAAGAAGGCCCACTAGCGCCTCTTCTTCCTAAGGACACTAAAGAAAAACCACCTGTCCACTAGTATCCTGAGCAATTTCTACCGCTGTGCGATCGAGAGCATCCTGACTAACTGTGTGACAGTTTGGTATGGAAATTGCTCTGTCGCTGGTTGCAAGGCTCTGCAGCGAGTGGTGAAAACTGCTCAGAGAATCACAGGGACTCCACTTCCTGCCATTGACGATGTCCACAAGCACACAGCATTCTGAAGGACACCTCTCATCCTGCCAACATACTATTCCAACTCCTCCCCTCCAGAAGGCGCTACAGGAGCCTCCAGACTAAAACCACCAGGTTCAGGAACAGCTTCTTCCCCACAGCCGTCACACTACTGACCTCTTTCCCCCACTGAACCTCACACTGCACTCTGCTGCTATACCACTTGGACTGCACACCTGTACATCTGTATATACATCTGTACATAACTATCTCTAGCACATCTGTATATTGCACATCTGTATATTGCATATCTGTATATACTTCTGTACATCTGTATATACTTAACACTTAATACAACTGTACATAACTATCTCTATTGCACATCTGTATATTGCCCTTTATATTGAATCTATATAGCACATCTGTATATTACCCTCATTATCTCTTCACCTTACATGTATATTGCTCTTCTGCCTATTTATTATTACTACTCTTATCTGAATATAATTTGCTCTTTAACTGTACATATTGCATATACTGTATATACTGCTGCTCTTTGCACTTCTGATTAGATACCAAACCGCATTTCGTTACCTGTATTTATACATGAGTAATGACAATAAAGTTGAATCTAATCTAATCTAATCTAATCTAATCTCATCTCAGTATGAGTGACTAAACTGACCACACTGAGACAAACTAGTTTAGGACAAAAGAAACTTTAATGTGCTCATGACAGTGTAGGGATAAACATTTCATTCATAAAATTAACTCTGACCAGACACACATTATATTGATAGGTTAAAAAGATCACTTAATTCACAAATATTGTTTGAATTAGATGAGTGAGTTGAGATGGTGAGTTTCCATCACTGGGAAATTAGATCTTTTAAAGTGTCCCAGTCCAGTAGTGCTGATGTGTGGGGCAGCTGGATGATCATCTGGTACTGAGTGTCTGGAAACTGCAGCATCTGCAGCAGCTCTGCTCCAGTCACACTGATGGAGGATTGATGACTCACCAGTTAAAACCTGTTGAGGAGATTTGTCAGATTCCATCATCCTCAGCTCTGCTCCAGTCAGACTAATGACTCATTAAAGGTTCTCCAGTTAAAATATATTAACAAAGTTTTACACACAGCCCATAATAGTTTAAGTTACACATACAGACCATAAGGACTGACAGACACATTGATGTTTATATACAATAGATAACTTGTGATTATTTGTTTTGTATTCATTACTTACTGTAGTTTAGTCAGTTTATATGTGGGATCTTTCTGTAGAGCAGAGAGCAGCTCCACATCAGACTGCTGCAGTGAGTTGAATCTCAGGTCCAGATCTCTCAGACTGGAGGGGTTTGATCTGAGAGCTGAAGCTAGAGATGAACAGCTCTTCACTGTGAGGTTACAGGTCACCAGCCTGAGAAAAAACAGAATTGTGGACAAACACAACAAACAGAATTGTTGTTAATATGTGTTAAAATTGATCAAAAACAAAACAAATGAGTGACATTTACTAGGAACCTTTTGTTTTTTTGAAAAAAGAATGTAGACTACCTGAACAGCTGTTAAAATACGTTAAAATAAGTTTCCTTTCTGCTTGCAATTATTTTTAAGGACAGAGAAAGGCAGGCCTACTAAAGGGCAGGGTATCCAATTCCTAACTGTTAGATGAGAGAATCATGATTAAACTACACTGAGAATGTTGTTAGTTTGGCCTACAGATATTTGCACAAATCCAAAATGAATGATTGCACTTGTCATTATGCAAGATTTGTTCATTTAAATGTATGACATTTAGAATGATTGATTTGGATTCCTTTATTTTTGGGATTTCCTTTATTTTCAAGTAGGAAATGCAGCCCTATTATGCGTGGTGAAAAACAGTTGATCTGATGATTGCAACGCAAACGAATTTCATTTTCATTTGGGCGGTGGTGGCGTAGTGGTTAAGGAACCTGGATCACATGCAAGTAGCCTAGAAAATTGTGGGTTTGAATCCCAGCTGCCACCGTTGTGGCCCTGAGCAAGGCACTTAGCCCTAAGTTACTCTAAGGGAGACTGGCCCTGATTTAATTGAGAGTTGACAAATGTAATTCGCTTTGGATAAAAGTGTCAACAACATGTCAAAAAGGTTGCCGACCGACCCCTGGTTTAACATGGTTGTTTTTTATTAATAATATTATTGTTTTGGAACAAACAAGGGTCAGTTCAGGTGTTTAGGAGCACCGGCTCACAGCTGCAGGCTCCACTGCTTTAGAGCACCGCAGCACATATATTCAAGTTTAGCATAAGCACTGAATGTCCAATTTAACAGCCAATCTAATCTAATTTATTTATTTATAATAAAATGAAAAAAATTCAATATAAGATAAAATAATATAAAACACAGACAAACACATAAACCCTTCCTGAATCACAGAGATTACAGTTTTTGCCAATCACTTTCACACTTGTCTCAAGATAATGTCTGCTTTTTCAAAACTCTTCACACAGTGTGCTTTACCAACACACATCTGAGCACACCAGTAAACATTTACTGCAAAATGCACTACAGCCACCAAAACTCTTCATACTTCACCCAAAATGTTACTAATGCTGCCGTAACTATAGCACATGCTGTCACTCCACATCACGCCAATGGTGATCAATGTGTAGTGAACACAAAAACAGAAACAACTTGAAA
>JAIFZK010000118.1:70000-87500 GCA_027481765.1 Tenualosa thibaudeaui | reverse complement strand
CCCTCAGGTTAAACTCCTCCAGTTCCTGGTCTGACATCAGCAGCACAAAGGCCAGAGCTGACAGCTGGGAAAGAGAGAGATCCTCTCTGGGTTTATTCTCCTTCCTCAAGTAGCCCTGGACCTCCTCCACCAGAGACTGGTCATTCAGCTCATTCAGGCAGTGGAACAGGTTGATGCATCTCTCTGGGTTGGGGGCTTCACTGATCTTCTGCTTGATGTACTTGACAGTTTCCTCTGTGTTCAGTGAGCTGCTTCCTCTCTGTGACAGCAGGCCTTTTAAGAGATTCTGATTGGACTCCAGTGAGAGACCCAGGAGAAACCTCAGGAAAAGATCCAGGTGTCCACTCTCATTTCTTAAGGCCTGATCCACTGCAGTCTTGTGTAGGTCAAAGATGTGCGCTGTCTTAAACAGAGATGAAAATGTAGATGTCTGTTTACTCAGAATATTGACCCCTTTGTTCTGATAACTCAGGAGCACATACAGAGCTGCTAGAAACTCCTGGATGCTCAGATGAACAAAGCAGAACACCTTCCCCTGGTACAGCCCAGCCTCCTCTCTGAAGATCTGGGTGCACACCCCTGAATACACTGATGCTTCTTTCATATCAATGCCACACTCCCTCAGGTCCTCATCATAGAAGATCAGATTCCCCTTCTCCAGCTGCTGAAAAGCCAGTTTTCCCAGGGACAAAATGGTCTTCTGGTTCCAGACTGTATTCACACCTTGTTTTTCATACTTCTGACTCCTGTGTTTGGTTTGTATAATCAGAAAGTGTGTGTACATTTGAGTCAAAGACTTTGGAATCTCTGTACTGCTGGCTTCAGTCAGGATGCTCTCCAAAACAGAGGCTGACATCCAACAGAAGACTGGAATGTGGCACATGATGTAGAGACTTCTAGATGACTTCAGGTGTGTGATGATTCTGCTGGCCAGCTCCTCTTCTGTGATCCTTTTTCTGAAATACTCCTCTTTTTGTGGGTCATTGAAACCCCGGACTTCTGTCACCTGGTCAACACACTCAGGAGGGATTTGATTTGTTGCTGCTGGTCGGGAGGTGATCCACACAAGAGCAGAGGGAAGCAGATTCCCCTTGATGAGGTTTGTGAGAAGGACATCCACTGAGGTAGGTTTTGTTACACTGTAGATGCTTTCATTGTGCTGGAAATCTAGAGGAAGTCTGCTTTCATCTAAACCATCAAATATGAAAGCAATGTTGCATCTGTCCTGGTCCATGAAGGAAAAGTCTTTTGTTTCACTGAAAAAGTGGTGAATGATGTCCATAAGAGTGTATTTCTTGCCTTTGATCAGGTTCAGCTCACGAAAAGGAAGAGGAAATATGAAGTGGATATTTTGATTGGCTTTTCCTTCAACCCAGTCCAGAATGAACTTCTGCACAGAGACTGTTTTTCCAATGCCAGCCACTCCCTTTGTCAGCACAGTTCTGATGGGTTTGTCTTGTCCAGGTAAGGGCCTGAAGATGTTATTACATTTGATTGGTGTTTCCCCCTTTGTTACTTGTCTCTTGGATGCCATCTCAATCAGTCTGACCTCATGTTCAGTATTGACCTCTGCACTGTCCCCCTCTGTGATGTAGAGCTCAGTGTAGATCTTCTCCAGAAAAGTAGTTTTTCCTTGCTTTGGGATGCCTTCAAATACACTCTGAAACTTTTTGTTCAGTCTGTATTTGAGCTGTTTCTGACATCTTGGAAATAGTACATCTACATAAAAAGGTGTTATGCAATTAGTATTATTAACATAGAAATAATTGATTGGTATTGATTGGTAATTGATAGGTATTCTGCAATAAATGCTATAGATGTATTGTTTTGGTTTTATTACTGAAAAAGTTTTCAATTCCAATGAATAAAGATAAACATACAGTGGTTATAAGTAAATCACTCACAATTCTCCAGCTGCTGAGCAATGATCTCCTGACTCATGTTCCTCAGGATGTGCACTGCAATCTTCAGAGCTCCATCTCTGGCATCTCTCTCCTCCTCCTCATCCTCCTCCTCCTCACCACAAGGGGATTCTGGGTAATCAGGACTCAGGAGCTTCTTGAGTCTCTTTAGTTCATTCTTCATGAAAGTGATGACTTTCTTTTCCAGCTCCTGATTGAAATTAAAATCATTTAAATCAGTAACCATTAGAATGAGTGATAAAAAAGGCAAACATTCCAACAACGCGCACACACACACACACGCGCGCGCACGCACACAAACAGATACACACACACACACAAAAGAAAACACATGCCACACACATACATACACACGCACAGACACACTCTCTCTCTCTCACATACACACACACACGCACCCACACACACACAGACACAAAAGAAAACACATGCACACACACACGCACACACACAAACACGCACACACACTCTCTCTCTCTCACACACACACAAACACACACACACACACACACAAAAGAAAACACATGCCACACACACACATACATACACACGCACACACAAAACACATGCACAGACACACACACACACACAAAACACATGCACACACACCTTGAAAACAGTAGACAACTCATTAGTTTTGCTGATGGGTTGATGAACTCTTTGTTCTTCCTGTTGTTTTCTGAAGGAAACAGAAGAACAGCAGGTACTGATCAGCAAATCATAGAGGTACACAGGTAAATATTAACAAAAATGTAATATTGACACATCTGTCCTATAATCCAATGAAGGTTCTGCTCAAGTTGTTTATGAATATTTATTTAAACTGATGCAATAGAAAACATAATCAACATCTGCAGCAGCCTACTGAAGTCCTGTAACATTGGGTTCATGTGAGACATTTAGAGTGACAGGCGCCAAATTAGACCTCAGTCTATAAAACTTCAAATACAATATAATGACACACTAGTTTATTTTTAATTATATTATTCATTATAATGCATAATTTATTCTATTCATGTCTATGCTATTTTGTTCTGTTTCATCTTGGCTTTGAAAATAATGCCCAGTTAGGAGAGTAGGGTTATACAGTCTGAGGATGATGCCTGTCTCCTAATTCAATGGGGATATCAGATTGGTATCGGCCGACATGTAAACTCATGTATTGGAATGTGTATCAGAACTGAAACAGTCGGATCGGTGCACCTCTAGACAATATACTCCAAACACTAACACTAAATATACAGGTAAATCTGCTCCAAACACCTACACTAATCGTGCAGGTAAATCTGCTCCAAACAGTAATCATACAGGTAAACACAACACAAATCATACAGGTAAATGCTTAAATAATGATTTTAAAGAAGATTATTTGGATTATTGTGTACAAAGCTGTGTGAAAACTGTGAAGCCAAACATGAATCCAATTCATAACTTTTGAACTTCATCATGGACATCAAGCTTGTAGGCTACATTCCAACCTGCAAAACAAATCCTGAGTCATAAGTTCATAATGGCACACAGCTATGTAGCACAAGTCCCAAATCCCCTCTGTGAAGAAGGTGGTCCATCACCCTGTTTATGTTATCAGGGGCAGAATCACATGCATAATGTCCACATGTTCCACAGCACTGCACAAATCAACAGGTGAGAACAAACCACCTTTCTGGGTCACAGCCCACCAATACCTGTGGTCAGGATGACTGCCCTCCTTACTGAAGTTGATGGCCTCATCCTTTGACTGATCACTCTTCATGGACACACAGCTGAATGCAGGGGAGTCTGGTCTACTTTTCTGAATAGGACTATCAGTCATGATAACACAGTGTTAAACGCAGGCATGGAGTTAAGGAGATTATTATGTTTAGAAAGACACAAATAAATCATTAACAACAAAGCCAAAACACACACACACACACAAACACATACACACGCGCACACACACACACACACACACACACACAGACCTTGTACGTCCACATTCCCCAGCAGATTCTCTATGCTGACTCATGTTGGAGGCAGAACAGAGCTACAGTCACTCCCTGTTTGAGACAGAAAATAAGTTCATGGTCAGGTTAACAACAACAGGACTCTGGTCTTAAATGAAAGTATGAAATGCATGTCATTAAATATAGTTAAGATAATGCATTCAATGCATCATATATCAAATAAACTGATAGAAGCAAATGAAGTTGTAATAGTGCCACGACTTCTACGTTTTTATAATTAAATGTTCAAAGGTGGTCAGTGAGCAAAAAGGTGTTTGTTCACTTTTGATTTCTAATGCATGATGATTCTAATAAATAAACATATTGAGGCTACGCATTTCTCCTTAGACAGTGGATTGCAAGTTGTTATTCTAGTCATGATAAAACCACGCAACTCATTCGGGTGGACGAGCCCATCACAGAAACATTCAACTTTACTTTTGACTCTGAGATCTGAGAAAACTGACTTTTTGTGACGTCCATAACGCAAATAACAAGCCTTGGAATTTGTATGATGTAAATGTGAAATAGCAAATGCTCAAATATCATGAAACCATTCACATCACACTATTGCATTTTATTGGCGTTATGGACGTGAAAAAAACATTTCCCGTGGAATAGTACCTACATTATTTCTGATAGAATTATTAAAAGTGTCTTAGGCTACTTGGCAGCTTAGTAGGCCTACTGTAAGGCTATTTGCAGTTCAAAATAGGCTGTAACCTCAAATACGGAAGGACTTTAATATAAGCTAATGTACTAGTTAGCCTAAACAAAAACGTTCATACTGGTTATCATAACACAATGAATACACACAGTCTAAACAGGAGACAAACCTGAAACCATGTATCGGAATCAGTAACAGAACTAAAAAAAGTCGGATTGGTGCATCCCTAATAGAAACACAAACACACACCACACATACACGCTCAGATACCACACACACACACACAAACACACACATAAAATATATACACTATATCACACACATTAAAAGACACAAAAAGGCACACATGTGTACACACACACACATCACACACACCTCTTCCCCTCTCTCTCCCTCTCTCGGCCCACTGCCCACACCCTTCCACAGCACACAAGAGAGTACAAGGCCTACAGCCAATGGCAGCACTGGAGGAGGAGAGGAGAGGAGAGGAGAGGAGAGGAGAGGAGAGGAGAGGAGAGGAGAGGAGAGGAGAGGAGAGGAGAGGAGAGGAGAGGAGAGGAGAGGAGAGGAGAGGAGAGGAGAGGAGAGGAGAGGAGAGGAGAGGAGAGGAGAGGAGAGGAGAGCCCCTCTGAAGGCCTGAATGATTTCTTCCTGTTAGTCTGAAGCCCAATCTGATAAGGTCTGCAAAGTCACCAGCAACCTCATCATTATACACACACACACACACACACACACACACACATACACACACGCATGCACACACACATACATGTACACACACATAGTTATTCACCTAAGCAGCTGACTTCACAAACACACATAAAAACACAGGCACACACACAGAGAGACAGAGAGACAGAAAGAGGGAGAGAGGGAGGAAACCTCTAGAGAGTTTGCAGACAATGGCATCTAAAAACATTTTAAGAGAGAAATGAATACTTTTGTTTTTCATGATCTAGCAAACTGTGTTGAGTTGGTATAGGGTGTTGGAGTCACTGTCTCCAACATTTAATTTCACAAGCTGTGAATTATGAATTAGACTAGATATAATGCTAAAATAATATGACTATGGTGATATACAAAAGAAGACCAAATCTCACTACCTCAGATCAGGGTGACCATCTCCCTCTCTGAAGTAGATGATACGTTCCCTTGAACAGATCTGTTGATCTGTTCCCCACTCACTCTTCTGGGACACATAGCTGGGTGCAGGAGATGCTGGTCTAAATTTGTTGTCCACATTGGAATTATACATGTAGTTCTATAAAACAAGAGTATATCAGGGGACCTTTGACCTCTCTCTCTCTCTCTCTCTCTCTCTCTCTCTCTCTCTCTCTCTCTCTCTCTCTCTCTCTCTCTCTCTCTCTCTCTCTCTCTCTCTCTCTCTCTCTCTCTCTCTCTCTCTCTCTCTCTCTCTCTGTGTGTGTGTGTTGATGGCTGCTGATGCCAATCCTTAGTAAATCCTTAGTTATTCTGTACATGTGTAAAAGATGCCAGCTAGCCTAACTGTGCATGTCCATTAGTTAACCTCCCTTCCAACATCTGAAGAAGCTTCTAGTCAGTTGTCGTTCGAGTTGGGCCTGGACTGCACAGGATAACCGTGGTTACACATGATGGTCTGACTTTATGTGATTTAGACACCCAGACAATATTTATTGATCATCAGAATATGTTTAGTATCTACCTATTCTACATCATTGGATTTTAAATTGCTCTGTTGACAAAGCACAGCTATGTTAGCACAAGTCCCAAATCCCTTCTGTGAAGAAGGTAGTCCATCACCCTGTTTAGGTTATCAGGGGTAGAATCACATGCATGATGTCAGTGTTGGCCAAGCTTCTCAGAAAATGTATTTAGCTAAGTTACCAGTTACTGTACATCAGATGAAGCTTCAGCCTAAGGCTGGGTTGCACTGATGTGGTTTCATTTTTAAACTGGATTAAATCACAGTATACTGACTAATTATGTTACACCAAGTTTAAACCCAGTTTCAATTTATTTTACATGAATCTCTGGTTAAATTTAATCTCATTTACCCCTAGACTGCCAGTTTAACTTAAACCATCCCTGGAGGTTTTCAGTGGCAACATGGCTGCATACATTCAATGCTGCATACATTCGATGCTGCATACATTCAATGCTGCATACATTCGATGCTGCATACATTCGATGCTGCATACATTCAATGCTGCATACATTCGATGCTGCATACATTCGATGCTGCATACTGCATCATGGTCATGTACACTGGTACTGGACATGCCATCTCTGCCAGATTGTGTGTGTGTGTGTGTGTGTGTGTCTCCACTGTGTGTGTGTGTGTGTGTGTCCACTGTGTGTTATATTTGTGATAAATATGTGTTGTCTCTGCTCAAATGTGGTGTGTATGTGTGTGTGTGTGTGTGTGTATATGTGTGTGTGTGTGTGTGTGTGTGTGTGTGTGTTGTGTGTGTGTGTGCCAAGTCCTAATGCCTCTGTCTCCAGGGGAGATCAAGCGATTACCTATCCACTGATGAGGAGCGCTCAAGCACCATGGTTCCATTAAGCAGGTAATTAAGAGAGAGTCCTGAGTTGTATTTATTTACACAACAACATTTACAGATAACGACACACACACACACACACACACACACACACACACACACACACACACACACACAGTGCTACCTCACTGCTACCTCACTGTCTATCTGTCTGTAGCCACTGCACACACACAAACACACACACACACACACACACACACACACACACACACACACATACACACATATTACAATTAAAGCATAAAGATAAGAATGACTGCATCTGCACAGACAGCAGTTTCAGGAGACACACACCTATCAAATCACAGTGAAAATTGTCCATCAGTGAAGAATAAACATCCGGAGTCACACCAACTTTGTAAGCTCAGTGGTTTACACACACACACACACACCATCTGCAATAACAACATTCCCCACTGTACAGTTTTAGGATACACAGAAGAAACTGAGATGTCACACACACACAATTCGGACAGCTCTTCTCTGTGAGTTTATAGTTATTCAGTCTGAACATCAATTTGAAGCAAAGATGAGAATCGCTGCATTTGAACATAGATAACACCGTTTCAGGAAACACACACAGAGGGTACACACACACACACACACACACACACACACACACACACAATCTAGAGGAAATCTAGAGGAAGTCTGCTTTCATGCAGACTTGAGTGTCTCCTTCACTGAAGCTGACTATCTCTCCCTTTGAACAGTCATTCCACACAGACACATGGCTGGGGGCAGGGGAATCAGGCCTATCTTCCTGGACTGGGCTATGAATTTCACAACTTAATGTTAGATAAATTAGAGACTTTTCAAAAGAAGATACAAAGATGAAGACAAACAAACACACACACACACACACACACACACACAGAGAAACACCTGACCTTGTACTTCCACATCCTCCAGCAGAATCTCCATGTTGACTCATGATGGGAGCAGAGCTGTGACCACTTCCTGTTTGGGACACAGCACGTGACAATATGATCTGTGCCCACTTCCTGTTTGGGACACAGCATGTGACCCAACATAATCATTAATTTAAACAACTTCTGACATTTTAGAGAAATTATCTGTCATTTGTACATAAGACTACTGCAATCACTAGCTGTTAGTTAGATAGCTGAGATTGACAGTCAAATCAGAGCAACCCTGTTTCCTAGCTTTACATGTCATGTAGATGAATCTCCAGTTGTTATGACTTCTGATGTGTTTTCTCCAGACAGCTGCTGAGTGTGGATCCCTTCTCAGTCCGTCCCCCCTCCTTCCCCTTTGTGTCTCTTCCCTTGCAGTCAGTTCACTCACGCCATCTCAGGTTGAGGTGTGGCTGCTGCGTGAATAACCTCACTCCTACGTTTTACTCTTCCCTCTAACTTTGCCGCCACGGGCCCAGTCAGCCTGGAGAACTGTAGCACTAGGAGCTGTGTACTATTTTTCATTCATTCATTTCTTATTTTATTCTATATTTAATTCTTCCCCTTCCTTCACCCACGGCCTGCAGCCTACTGAACCACATCTAATTGGCCAAAATCTGTACAGCAGCATGTAGCCTTCTGTGTGAACACGTCCTAGTGGCAAAGTGTGGGCTGAACCTTTTCCATGTGTCCTTTTGATGGTGTTCTTCACTTTTCTGATGGTTTTGCATCTCGTGTGAATGTAGTCTAGTCCATCACCTTGAGTTTGAGGACTGCCTAGGTTATGGCCCAACTGTGATTTCATCCCAAATCATTTCCCAAATGCAGAATCATAGACAGGGTTGGCTTATTCAGTCTTTACAAAACAAGGCTTTCAGAAAAAACGCAGAGAGCATCAAAAATATCCAAAACACAAAAATCCAGAGAAGACAGGAGGCAAAAACAAATCCTCTTAACAGGAGGTCCAAAAAACTCAACAAAAGACAGAGAGCAGGCAAGACAGACAGGACAAGAAACAGTTTTAATTTCTGGAAACTCACTGAACCAGATTACAAGAGGAAATCAAAAGACAATCAGAGACAGAGCACAGGAACCATGGGGGATAAATACTGTGGGAAGGGGAGCAGGAACCAATGAGGGACAAAGACAATGGCTGAGTCATTGACAATGATAATCACAAACAGGTGGGAGACAAGAAACACAGTGACAAAAGGTAAACCCCAGAAATGTCCAGCAGATGGGGCCAGACAGGGAACAAAAACAGGGAAACCCTGACATGCAGGCCACCTTGTAAAGGGTTTGGGCATCTGTGTACGTTATTGTTTTTTTCTATTCATTTATATTCTTTTTGTCACTTTTAATGTAGGCTACATCACTGTCCAAAAAGAAAGAACAAACACACCAATAAATTACTCACTGACTGATTGAAACTGCCTCTATCTCCATTCATTTGGACAGCCTGTGGTGTCCACTAGTCATCACTGTAGCCTAGGATTCATCAAAGGTTTGGTGATTTGGGCACTTGGCCCTGTTACACTGACATTATCAGCTATCTGACATTATTTGTGGATAACTAATTAATCACATGCAATGCATAAATGGTGGTGAAACATGGTAATGTATATGAATTAGCCGCTGTTCTTGTAGCAGCAGGAATGACTTGAGTTGACCAAGCATTCCTGTGATATGCATAGGCTGCAAATTGTTTTGAGACCATTCTCCCTCAAAGTTAGGTGACGGTTCCAGTTCCTTTCTGGGTTCTACTTCTACATTTTCATTATTTAGATTTTTCAAAGCAATCTAATATCTGATTATTTATTCATTTATTTCACTTAGGCTACTGGAATAGGCTACTTTGAAACAGAATTATGGTAGTCCAGGGTTTCCTACAGAGCTTTATACAAGTCACCACCCGCCAAAGAAAAATCTTAAATTGTATAGCCTGTTTACTTCTTTGAGGCATGACGTCTCTATTAGGATATATAAGGTCTGCACCTTCACGACATCTAGCCTAATAAAGTTTGAACTGAACAAGGGAATTTGTTTCTGTAGAATAGAATACCGCAGCGTCTCGTGACACCCTTCCATAAAACTGTCAGACAGACGGTCGGTAAACAATCTTTGAGCAAACTATTGTTTAAAATTGGCTTCAATCACGCCTCTATAGACATTCCGGTAGCCAACATTATTACGCTTGGACTGTCAGCCTACCGGTAGGTTACCTAAACACGGTCACTTGACTCGGGATGCGCCTTCTCCCCGATAGACCGGCGATGTGCAATAATAGATTAGAGCCTATATAGGTATGGCTACTCTTGTCTAAGTACAACTCCGCAACAAGCTTATAATATTAAAGAAACAGAAAACTCACCTTGACGTTGACAAATGTGCAAATACTTCAGAAAAGACCGAGACGTATATGACCTATATGGACAGATAGACTACGTCCAGAAAACAGATGGACTTTCGTTTTCTATTTTTCACACGGAGGCAGTATTCTATTGTCTAAACAGAATTCGCCCGTAGGTGGCAGTAGTCACTATCTACGCCAGGAGTCTCCATTCTAATTGGAGCGCAGTGCAAACACTAATGTAACGTGGCATCTAAATTTGTGCGGAGAAAAACATTTTCTGACCTTTACTGGCCCTTTTATTTTCCATAGTCAGGCTATAGGCAAATATGGAGAGCATTTCCAACACCAACTCGCAGTAGAAAGAAGCATTTTGTACTAGACAGCTTAAATATGACCCTATAGAGAGCAACTCCTCAGCTGGTGGGGAGCTGCTGGTACCACTGGTTGGAGACCCCAGATTTATTTATGGGTACCTATGAATAACCGTGTGAATTTAATAGCACAGTGGAGGCTGCGGGTCAGATAGGGTTATAGTGCATCTGTGAGGAATAGTAGAAATGATAATTTAGTAGGAATAATAATTTATTATGATTGATTAACTTATAATTGGTTTGATTTATCAAGCCTTTTATCATCTCCATGTATCAGCTAACTTCTGTTACCTCCACCATCCAAAGTCCCTGTGCGTCAGACCCTGAATATTATTCCTTTAACATGCTGATCAGCATTCACATGTGTAGTCTGAAGTTCTACTGTCACTGTAAGTTCATTATTTTTATTTTATTTATTCATTGTTATATTTATTTAAACACATAGTATGTAGAATGGTCTGTATACCATGCTATAGCATATTGGAAATATGATTATGGACCAGAAGAGCAGGATGTTTGCAACCCCTAGTAGAGTTCCTAAGATCTATAGTGGGATAGTATAGATCTCTAGTTTTAGATGTTTTAGTGTTTAAGATGTAATGACTTCACATAATCCTGAACTAAAAAGTAGGGTCCATAAATCTCTTTTGAAAAAGATTTCATATTTAATAAAGATGGTTATACTGAGCCCTTATACATTCACCGGTTCGATGGGGAACAAGAGGAGATCCCCAGGGCTGGAGCACACCTGAAGATCCCCTGTGCTGGAGCTGGCGTACCTGAAAGTCATTGGCTCAGTGTGTGTGGTTCCATACCAGCCTTTAGTCATTGGCTCAGTGTGTGTGGTTCCATACCAGCCTTTAGTCATTGGCTCAGTGTGTGTGGTTCCATACCAGCCTTTAGCCCAGTGTGTAGTAACCATAGCGTGGTAACATAACTGAAGGTCAGTGTGTGTGGTAACATAACTGGGGGGGTAACATCCACAGAGGCTACTAGCCCAGTGTGTGTGTGTGTGTGTGTGTGTGGTAACATCCATAGAGGCTACTAGCCCCTGTGTAAAGCAGGTCAAATACCTGTTATAATCTTCCCTTCTGCATTGTAATGGATGGAGGATCTTTACCTAGATTGGACCAGCCTATTCAAACCCCACACACTCACATGATGAGGTTGCTGTATCCTAACTAGACTTTGGCTCATCTGATCGTGCTTGGTCACTCTCATGGGTGTGATGTGAAGCTTCATAAAGGAGAAACACACACTCAAGCCTTTACTCGTACTAAGATATGCTACTGATTATGGCATGGGGGCAAAACATATTTGGTTGTTCAGATGGAGTGGTCCAAAGTCTCATAGTACTCATATTACAAACCCCTGTGAGCAGTTTTGTCAAGTGTGTTTCTATCTCTCACCTAAACACTGATTTACATGTTGAGTTTAGCACACATTCTCTGGTGTTCTTGATAGATAGATAGATAGATAGATAGATAGATAGATAGATAGATAGATAGATAGATAGATAGATAGATAGATAGATAGATAGATAGATAGATAGACAGATAGATGGATAGATACTTTAATGATCCAAAAGGAAATGTAGACATCCCATAGCTTGTAAGACACATACTTATCCATTCATCCCTCAGAAGGACAGGGAAAAGACCAACACCAATGGAATGGACATTCATGGTGAATATCTGTTCTGCATTCAGTCACTGTGAGAGCACCAGGAGGGGGAGACTGTAAAAGGTGGGTAGATGTGTCCATCAGTCTGCGGGGGTGAGTCAAAACCCAACCAAAGTCTGTATTTACAGGGAAAGTGGAGTTCAGGTAAATATAAAGTGTCAGTCAGAACAGGAAAGTACTGATTGCTGCGCTGCCTGGACATGAAAGAATGAAACATGCAAATCTAGGCTTTAAAAACAGATTGTGTGGTGTGTGTGACACAGAGAGAGAGACAGTCCCTTGTGTGGTGTGTGTGACACAGAGAGAGAGACAGTCCCTTGTGTGGTGTGTGTGACACAGAGAGAGAGACAGTCCCTTGTGTGGTGTGTGTGACACAGAGAGAGAGACAGTCCCTTGTGTGGTGTGTGTGACAGAGAGAGAGACAGTCCCTTGTGTGGTGTGTGTGACACAGAGAGAGAGACAGTCCCTTGTGTGGTGTGTGTGACACAGAGAGAGAGACAGTCCCTTGTGTGGTGTGTGTGACACAGAGAGAGAGACAGTCCCTTGTGTGGTGTGTGTGACACAGAGAGAGAGACAGTCCCTTGTGTGGTGTGTGTGACACAGAGAGAGACAGTCCCTTGTGTGGTGTGTGTGACACAGAGAGAGAGACAGTCCCTTGTGTGGTGTGTGTGACACAGAGAGAGAGACAGTCCCTTGTGTGGTGTGTGTGACACAGAGAGAGAGACAGTCCCTTGTGTGGTGTGTGTGACACAGAGAGAGAGACAGTCCCTTGTGTGGTGTGTGTGACACAGAGAGAGACAGTCCCTTGTGTGGTGTGTGTGACACAGAGAGAGACAGTCCCTTGTGTGGTGTGTGTGACACAGAGAGAGAGACAGTCCCTTGTGTGGTGTGTGTGACACAGAGAGAGAGACAGTCCCTTGTGTGGTGTGTGTGACACAGAGAGAGAGACAGTATCATTTGTGGTGTGTGTGACACAGAGAGAGAGACAGTCCCTTGTGTGGTGTGTGCTGACACAGAGAGAGACAGTCCCTTGTGACATGGTGTGTGTGACACAGAGAGAGACAGTCCCTTGTGTGGTGTGTGTGACAGAGAGAGAGACAGTCCCTTGTGTGGTGTGTGTGACACAGAGAGAGAGACAGTCCCTTGTGTGGTGTGTGTGACACAGAGAGAGAGACAGTCCTCTCACCTCCTCTGTCTGTGGCAGGAGACACAGGACTTGATTGGGAGCCAGAGAAGCTGCATGAGGATGGGGGTGATGTGCTGCCAGGGCCTAACACCTGTTATGACCATCACAGCAGAGTTTGGGACATATTGCAGTCTATCAAGGGACATATTGGGGCATATTGCAGTCTATCAAGAGACATATTGGGACATATTGCAATGTATCAAGGGACATATTGAGACACATTGCAGTTTGTCAAGGGACATATTGGGACACATTGCAGTCTGTCAAGGGACATATTGGGACATACTGCAGTGTATCAAGGGACATATTGAGACACATTGCAGTTTATCAAGGGACATATTGGGACATATTGCAGTCTGTCAAGGGACATATTGGGACATATTGCAGTCTATCAAGGGGCATATTGGGACATATTGCAGTCTATCAAGGGACATATTGGGACATATTGCAGTCTATCAAGGGACATATTGGGACATATTGCAGTCTATCAAGGGACATATTGGGACATATTGCAGTCTATCAAGAGACATATTGGGACATATTGCAGTCTATCAAGGGACATATTGGGAGACATTGCAGTCTATCAAGGGACATATTGGGACATATTGCAGTGTATCAAGGGACATATTGAGACACATTGCAGTTTGTCAAGGGACATATTGGGGCATATTGCAGTCTGTCAAGGGACATATTGGGACATATTGCAGTGTATCAAGGGACATATTGGGACATATTGCAGTGTATCAAGGGACATATTGGGACATATTGCAGTCTATCAAGGGCCTTGTTTGAGGATGGCATTGCAATAGTCCAAGTGGGAATCTCTGTGTGCTTATGTGAAGAATTAAGTAGTGCCTCTGACAGTGTGTGTGTGTGTTTAAGTGAGGGATAATGTATCGTAGTTCTGATAGTGTGTGTGTGTGTGTATGTAAGGGATAATGTATAGTAGCTCTGAGAATGTGTGTGTGTGTTTATCTGTATTGTCTACTGGTCAGTGCTGGGAAGATAATATTTAGAACTCTGATTTCTGGGGACCCACATCTCCGAGGACCTGTCCTGGTCGACCAACACCTCAAGCCTGGTCAAGAAGGCCCACTAGCGCCTCTTCTTCCTAAGGACACTAAAGAAAAACCACCTGTCCACTAGCATCCTGAGCAATTTCTACCGCTGTGCGATCGAGAGCATCCTGACTAACTGTGTGACAGTTTGGTATGGAAATTGCTCTGTCGCTGGTTGCAAGGCTCTGCAGCGAGTGGTGAAAACTGCTCAGAGAATCACAGGGACTCCACTTCTTGCCATTGACGATGTCCACAAGAAAAGATGTCTGCGACGGGCACACAGCATTCTGAAGGACACCTCTCATCCTGCCAACATACTATTCCAACTCCTCCCCTCCAGAAGGCGCTACAGGAGCCTCCAGACTAAAACCACCAGGTTCAGGAACAGCTTCTTCCCCACAGCCGTCACACTACTGAACTCTTTCCCCCACTGAACCTCACACTGCACTCTGCTGCTATACCACTTGGACTGCACACCTGTACATCTGTATATACATCTGTACTTAACTATCTCTAGCACATCTGTATATTGCACATCTGTATATTGCATATCTGTATATACTTCTGTACATCTGTATATACTTAACACTTAATACAACTGTACATAACTATCTCTATTGCACATCTGTATATTGCCCTTTATATTGAATCTATATAGCACATCTGTATATTACCCTCATTATCTCTTCACCTTACATGTAAATTGCTCTTCTGCCTATTTATTATTACTACTCTTATCTGAATATAATTTGCTCTTTAACTGTACATATTGCATATACTGTATATACTGCTGCTCTTTGCACTTCTGATTAGATACCAAACCGCATTTCGTTACCTGTATTTATACATGAGTAATGACAATAAAATTGAATCTAATCTAATGTAATGTAATCTAATCTAATCTAATCTAATCTAATCTAATCTCATCTTGACTAAACTGACCACACTGAGACAAACTAGTTTAGGACAAAAGAAACTTTAATGTGCTCATGACAGTGTAGGGATAAACATTTCATTCATAAAATTAACTCTGAGAAGAATTATATAGATAGATTAAAAACAACAATCATTCAATTCACTCATAGGATTAACTTTGACCAGACACACATTATATTGATAGGTTAAAAAGAAAAATCACTTAATTCACAAATATTGTTTGAATTAGATGAGTGAGTTGAGATGGTGAGTTTCCATCACTGGGAAATTAGATCTTTTAAAGTGTCCCAGTCCAGTAGTGCTGATGTGTGGGGCAGCTGGATGATCATCTGGTACTGAGTGTCTGGAAACTGCAGCATCTGCAGCAGCTCTGCTCCAGTCACACTGATGGAGGATTGATGACTCACCAGTTAAAACCTGTTGAGGAGATTAGTCAGATTCCATCATCCTCAGCTCTGCTCCAGTCAGACTAATGACTCATTAAAGGTTCTCCAGTTAAAATATATTAACAAAGTTTTACACACAGCCCATAATAGTTTAAGTTACACATACAGACCATAAGGACTGACAGACACATTGATGTTTATATACAATAGATAACTTGTGATTATTTGTTTTGTATTCATTACTTACTGTAGTTTAGTCAGTTTATATGTGGGATCTTCCTGTAGAGCAGAGAGCAGCTCCACATCAGACTGCTGCAGTGAGTTGAATCTCAGGTCCAGATCTCTCAGACTGGAGGGGTTTGATCTGAGAGCTGAAGCTAGAGATGAACAGCTCCTCACTGTGAGCTTACAGGTCACCAGCCTGAGAAAAAACAGAATTGTGGACAAACACAACAAACAGAATTGTTGTTAATATGTGTTAAAATTGATCAAAAACAAAACAAATGAGTGACATTTACTAGGAACCCTTTTTTTTTTTTGAAAAAAGAATGTAGACTACCTGAACAGCTGTTAAAATACGTTAAAATAAGTTTCCTTTCTGCTTGCAATAATTTTTAAGGACAGAGAAAGGCAGGCCTACTAAAGGGCAGGGTATCCAATTCCTAACTGTTAGATGAGAGAATCATGATTAAACTACACTGAGAATGTTGTTAGTTTGGCCTACAGATATTTGCACAAATCCAAAATGAATGATTGCACTTGTCATTATGCAAGATTTGTTCATTTAAATGTATGACATTTAGAATGATTGATTTGGATTCCTTTATTTTTGGGGATTTCCTTTATTTTCAAGTAGGAAATGCAGCCCTATTATGCGTGGTGAAAAACAGTTGATCTGATGATTGCAACGCAAACGAATTTCATTTTCATTTGGGCGGTGGTGGCGTAGTGGTTAAGGAACCTGGATCACATGCAAGTAGCCTAGAAAATTGTGGGTTTGAATCCCAGCTGCCACCGTTGTGGCCCTGAGCAAGGCACTTAGCCCTAAGTTACTCTAAGGGAGACTGGCCCTGATTTAATTGAGAGTTGACAAATGTAATTCGCTTTGGATAAAAGTGTCAACAACATGTCAAAAAGGTTGCCGACCGACCCCTGGTTTAACATGGTTGTTTTTTATTAATAATATTATTGTTTTGGAACAAACAAGGGTCAGTTCAGGTGTTTAGGAGCACCGGCTCACAGCTGCAGGCTCCACTGCTTTAGAGCACCGCAGCACATATATTCAAGTTTAGCATTAGCACTGAATGTCCAATTTAACAGCCAATCTAATCTAATTTATTTATTTATAATAAAATGAATAATTTTAATATAAGATAAAATAATATTAAAACACAGACAAACACATAAACCCTTCCTGAATCACAGAGATTACAGTTTTTGCCAATCACTTTCAAACTTGTCTCAAGATAATGTCTGCTTTTTAAAACTCTTCA
>JAIFZK010000118.1:45000-65000 GCA_027481765.1 Tenualosa thibaudeaui | reverse complement strand
CTACATAAAAATAGGTGTTATGCAATTAGTATTATTAACATAGAAGTAATTGATTGGTAATTGATAGGTATTATGCAACAAATGCTATAGATGTATTGTTTTGGTTTTATTACTGAAAAGGTTTTCAATTCCAATGAATAAAGATAAACATACAGTGGTAATAAGAAAATCACTCACAATTCTCCAGCTGCTGAGCAATGATCTCCTGACTCATGTTCCTCAGGATGTGCACTGCAATCTTCAGAGCTCCATCTCTGGCATCTCTCTGCTCCTCCTCATCCTCCTCCTCCTCACTACAAGGGGATTCTGGGTAATCAGGACTCAGGAGCTTCTTGAGTCTCTTTAGTTCATTCTTCATGAAAGTGATGACTTTGTGTTCCAGCTCCTGATTGAAATTTAAATCATTTAAATCAGTAACCATTAGAATGAGTGATAAAAAAGGACATAAACATTCCAACAACTCACACACACACACATGCACACAAGGAAATACACACACACACACAAAAGAAAACACATGCCACACACACACACACACTCTCTCTCACACACACACACTCATACACAGACACAAAAGAAAACACATGCACACACACACGCACACACTCTCCAAACAACTCACACACAGACACACACACACACACACACACACACACATTAGAATGAGTGATAAAAAAGGCAAACATTCCAACAATGCGCACACACACACACACGCGCACGCACACAAACAGATACACACGCACAAACACACTCTCTCTCTCTCACACACACACACACCCACGCACACACACAGACACAAAAGAAAACACATGCACACACACACACACGCACACACACAAACACGCACACACACTCTCTCGCTCTCTCTCACACACACACACACAAGCAGATACACACACACACACACACACAAAAGAAAACACATGCCACACACACACACACACACATACACACGCACACACAAAACACATGCACAGACACACACACACACACACACACACAGACACAAAAGAAAACATGCACACACACCTTGAAAACAGTAGACAACTCATTCGTTTTGCTGATGGGTTGATGAACTCTTTGTTCTTCCTGTTGTTTGCTGAAGGAAACAGAAGAACAGCAGGTACTGATCAGCAAATCATAGAGGTACACAGGTAAATATTAACAGCCTAATGTTACTCACTAAAAGGATAACAAAAATGTAATATTGACACATCTGTCCTATAATCCAATGAAGGTTCTGCTCAAGTTGTTTATGAATATTTATTTAAACTGATGCAATAGAAAACATAATCAACATCTGCAGCAGCCTACTGAAGTCCTGTAACATTGGGTTCATGTGAGACATTTAGAGTGACAGGCGCCAAATTAGACCTCAGTCTATAAAACTTCAAATACAATATAATGACACACTAGTTTATTTTTAATTATATTATTCATTATAATGCATAATTTATTCTATCATGTCTATGCTATTTTGTTCTTTGTCTTGTTTGAAAATAATGCCCAGTTAGGAGAGTAGGGTTATACAGTCTGAGGATGATGCCTGTCTCCTAATTCAATGGGGATATCAGATTGGTATCGGCCGACATGTAAACTCATGTATTGGAATGTGTATCAGAACTGAAACAGTCGGATCGGTGCACCTCTAGACAATATACTCCAAACACTAACACTAAGTATACAGGTAAATCTGCTCCAAACACCTATACTAATCATACAGGTAAATCTGCTCCAAACAGTAATCATACAGGTAAACACAACACAAATCATACAGGTAAATGCTTAAATAATGCTTTTAAAGAAGATTATTTGGATTATTGTGTACAAAGCTGTGTGAAAACTGTGAAGCCAAACATGAATCCAATTCATAACTTGTGAACTTCATCATGGAGATCAATCTTGTAGGCTACATTCAAATCTGCAAAACAAATCCTGAGTCATAAGTTCATAATGGCACACAGCTATGTAGCACAAGTCCCAAATCCCCTCTGTGAAGAAGGTGGTCCATCACCCTGTTTATGTTATCAGGGGCAGAATCACATGCATAATGGCCACATGTTCCACAGCACTGCACAAATCAACAGGTGAGAACAAACCACCTTTCTGGGTCACAGCCCACCAATACCTGTGGTCAGGATGACTGCCTTCCTTACTGAAATTGATGTTGTATTCCTTTGACCGATCACTCTTCATGGACACACAGCTGAATGCAGGGGAGTCTGGTCTACTTTTCTGAATAGGACTATCAGTCATGATAACACAGTGTTAAACGCAGGCATGGCGTTAAGGAGATTATTATTTTTAGAAAAACACAAATAAATCATTAATAAAAACAAGGCCAAAACACACACACACACACATACCTTGTACGTCCACATTCACCAGCAGATTCTCTATGCTGACTCATGTTGGGGGCAGAACAGAGCTACAGTCACTCCCTGTTTGAGACAGAAAATAAGTTCATGGTCAGGTTAACAACAACAGGACTCTGGTCTTAAATGAAAGTATTAAATGCATGTCATTAAATATAGTTAAGATAATGCATTCAATGCATCATATATCAAATAAACTGATAGAAGCAAATGAAGTTGTAATAGTGCCACGACTTCTACGTTTTTATAATTAAATGTTCAAAGGTGGTCAGTGAGCAAAAAGGTGTTTGTTCACTTTTGATTTCTAATGCATGATGATTCTAATAAATAAACATATTGAGGCTACGCATTTCTCCTTAGACAGTGGATTGCAAGTTGTTATTCTAATCATGATGAAACCACGCAACTCATTCGGGTGGACGAGCCCATCACAGAAACATTCAACTTTACTTTTGACTCTGAGATCTGAGAAAACTGACTTTTTGTGACGTCCATAACGCAAATAACAAGCCTTGGAATTTGTATGATTTGTAAATGTGAAATAGCAAATGCTCAAATATCATGAAACCATTCACATCACACTATTGCATTTTATTGGCGTTATGGACGTGAAAAAAACATTTCCCGTGGAATAGTACCTACATTATTTCTGATAGAATTATTAAAAGTGTCTTAGGCTACTTGGCAGCTTAGTAGGCCTACTGTAAGGCTATTTGCAGTTCAAAATAGGCTGTAACCTCAAATACGGAAGGACTTTAATATAAGCTAATGTACTAAAAATGTTCATACTGGTTATCATAACACAATGAATACACACAGTCTAAACAGGAGACAAACCTGAAACCATGTATCGGAATCAGTAACAGAACTAAAAAAAGTCGGATTGGTGCATCCCTAATAGAAACACAAACACACACCACACATACACGCTCAGATACCAGACACACACACACACACACAAATAAAATATATACACTATATCACACACATTAAAAGACACAAAAAGGCACACATGTGTACACACACACACATCACACACACCTCTTCCCCTCTCTCTCCCTCTCTCGGCCCACTGCCCACACCCTTCCACAGCACACAAGAGAGTACAAGGCCTACAGCCAATGGCAGCACTGGAGGAGGAGAGGAGAGGAGAGGAGAGGAGAGGAGAGGAGAGGAGAGGAGAGGAGAGGAGAGGAGGGGAGAGGAGAGGAGAGGAGAGGAGAGGAGAGGAGAGGAGAGGAGAGGAGAGGAGAGGAGAGGAGAGGAGAGGAGAGGAGAGGAGAGGAGAGGAGAGGAGAGGAGAGCCCCTCTGAAGGCCTGAATGATTTCTTCCTGTTAGTCTGAAGCCCAATCTGATAAGGTCTGCAAAGTCACCAGCAACCTCATCATTGCACAAACACACACACACACATACACACACGCATGCACACACACACACACACATACATGTACACACACATAGTTATTCACCTAAGCAGCTGACTTCACAAACACACATAAAAACACAGGCACACACACAGAGAGACAGAGAGACAGAAAGAGGGAGAGAGGGAGGAAACCTCTCTCACACACACACATGCACACACACATGCACATGCACACGAACACACACAGACACAGTGCTACCTCACTGCTACCTCACTGTCTATCTGTCTGTAGCCACTGCACACACACAAACACACACACACACACACACGCACACACACACACACACACAGGCTGTTTCTAGTCACTGCCATCACACATGTGCCTAGGAGTGGAGAGGGAAACCAGGGGACAGTTATATTACCACAAACACACACACACACACACACACACACACACACACACATACACACACACACAGGCCATGAAAAATTAACCCTTCCTAATTGCATGTCTCCTTGTTCCCTGAATGGTCATCTTTTTTCTAGGCTAACCATAAACGCACTTGCACACACACACACACACACACACACACACACACACACACACAGACAGAGACACTGGACGAGCTGCAGCTGATGAGACCTCATTATGGCCAGTAACTACTGCAGCCACACACACACACACACACACACACACATACATGCTGGACCAGCTTCTGGTCACTGGTCATGGTCATGGTCACTAAAATCTCCTCATCCACCTGCATGGCTGCTGCTGCCCTCTGCTGCAAATGACCTGCTATTACATCTAGGGATTTACAGCCAGGCCCAGTTATCTCATGATTGAAGTTTTACAGGTAAACCTTTGGATGCAATGAACAGGTTCATCATTTTATAAAGGATGGCCTGCTTTGGAAAGAGGGTTATAAAATACTCCTTTTTCGCATAATTACTTTGTACATGAATCAAAACAACACCAAAGAATTTTTAATAGCTTAAAATAATGTTTCCAAAATCATTTTGATGGCACATCAAGTCTTAACAGGATGAACGACGCCTCTTTCAAACTCATTGCAGCCCCCTATTGGCCAAAACAGCACTATGTGACTTTGCTTATTCAGGTAGGAAAGCCAGAGACAGACAGCTAGTATCTGAACTGCAGCAGTAGACTACGGCTTGTGCCCATGATTCTCCACGGCTACAACTATTTGAATGGACATTATGAATCAGTACAATCAATCTGTGAATGAGGAAAGATGTGACTGTAAGACCCCAAACACCTCATTTCTTCAACAGCCATGCAAAATGAAGCCAACACACACAACATATTTACACAGAACCCTATTTAAAATTCTCTGATTTACATCACTGCTAATGGTCAATTACGCTTTCAGACTGTGGGGGGAACCTGAGAGCAAAATGTTCTTTGGTGTTGCTTTACAGGTAGAGTTGGAGATCCTGGAAAAATGGTTTGAGCTACATTTTGAAAATACACACACACACACACACACCTTGTATTTCCATGTCCACCGGTAAAGTCTCCACATCGACTGATGTTGAAGAGAGAGCTACAGTCACTCCCTGAAACATAAAGCATTTTGCAGTTGTCTAAAATCGGCAGGCAGGTGTTGAATTACATTAGGCCTCCTCATCTAGGCAGCAATGAGTATCTGCTCTCCAGTCTCTATCTAAAACCTATTATAAGTCTATGACTAGTCCTGTATCCACTCACTGATGTATATGTAACTACATTTGGTAAATTTATGTAGTTCAGTTCACAGCATGTGTGTCACTCAATGTCCACTCCCCCAGAGTTTTGATACTGAATGACCCAACCACATCAAAATTGTCATTAGTGGGGATAAAATCACAGAAGCTCAGAAGTGTCTATGAGTGTGAATGAAGCACTAGGCTGTGAACTAAGTGAACTAGGCTGAATTCAGTTAAACAGGTCACACTAAAAGCTTCCAGAAAAGTAAAATTGTAACCCCACTGTTTGCCTAGGTTACATTAAACGGATAAATGTTGTAGGCATATCAAATAATCAAAAGATAAGCGGTAATTTCAAAGCCTCTCTCTCTCTGTCTCTCTTTCTCTCTCTCTCTCACACACACACACACACACACACACCCTTATTATGACCTAGACAACATGGGCCAAAGTTCACTTCTTATGAAATGTACAGTAATGCACTACTCTCCATATGTCCCTAAATATAACCAGCAGAAAAAAAACTCGATTCTTTAAATATGTGTTTCTTCTCTAGAATTTAGCCTGCTAGTTTGCTAACAGCTGTGTTGTTTGGAGAGTCAGAAATGGCCCTTCTTATACACACAGCATACATCAAATATTAAGAGCAGAAACAGCAAACACTTTCAGAACTTCCACCAATATTCACTCTATTTGTACACTTACCTAAATGTGTGGGTTAAGTCACATTAAGTCTCTATGCTCTCTAAAGTTTTTTTTGAGGTCCTCTAAAACCGCTTGTCCTCTTCAGTGGAAAAACAGGTTACTAAAGAGAAAGAGACTCATCCTTATGACTGAGGAGTGTAATAATTAAACAGGTTGATGAAGTCCTCTGATTGGCCAGTCAAGGCTGAACCCTGACAGAACTGATTTTCTTATCAAGTCTAGAGGATTTACAGCCAGGCCCTATGATCTTATGATTAAAGTTTTACAGGTAAACCTTTGGATGCAACAAACAGGTTTATCGTTTTATAAAGGATGGCCTGGTTTGGAAAGAGGATTATAAAATACTCCATTTTCAAAACTCAGTAAACTTTCTGATGTGTTTTTTCACAGAATTATTCTGGACATGAATCAAAGCAACACCAAAGAATGTTTAACAGCTGAAATGTTTCCAAAATCATTTTGATGTTGCATAAAGTCTGGATGAACGATGAACGATGCCTCTTTCAAACTACATTTTGAAAATACACATTCAGATGTCCAAACCCCTTTCTTCAGACTACCCATCAAAGCCACGCCTCCAGAGTACATCTACAGAGGGGGGAAGGACAAATGTCAGCTGAGTTTGATAGGCATGTCACCATTCAATCATTTCAATGGGTCACTTACAGTGATTGAATGTTTTTTTCAGTCCTGTCTGATCCACGTGTGACAATTTTTTTTGTGTGTGTGTTTAATTTCATTTGCATTTAATTAATTATTTGCCAACGGGAGTTTTAGCAATACAGTAAAAGGTGCCCCAGGAAAACATCTCCTACCCTACCTTTAAAGTACATGTAGGCTGGGATCTGAACCCAGGACATGACAGCTGTTCCTAGAACAGGGACAGAACTCTTCTCCCATGTTCTGCTTGCTGCTTCAACTATTGAAATTGATACATTTGCCAGGAGAAAGGAGAGTAGAGAGTGACAGGAAACTCCATACAAGAAAATCAGATGGGGAATTAAATACTGACACAAGTCCACAGGGACAGGTCACACAGGTCCTATGATCTTATGATTAAAGTTTTACAGGTAAACCTTTGGATGCAATTATTAATATAAATAATATAATATAAAGGATGGCCTGGTTTGGAAAGAATGATTATAAAAACATTATAGAAGAAGATTATAAAATACTCCATTTTCAAAACTCAGTAAACTTTCTGATGTGTTTTTTCACAGAATTATTCTGGACATGAATCAAAGCAACACCAAAGAATGTTTAAAAGCTGAAATGTTTCCAAAATCATTTTGATGTCTTTCAAACTTGTTGCAGCCCCCTATCTGCCAAATCAGCACTATGAAACTTTGCCTATTTGGGTAAGAAAACCAGAGACACAGTACAATATATCTGTGAATGTTCTTTGGTGTTGCTTGACAGGTAGGGTTGGAGATCCTGGAAAAATGGTTTGAGCTACATTTTGAAAATACACATTCAGATGTCCAAACCCCTTTCTTCAGACTAGCCATCAAAGCCACGCCTCCAGAGTACATCTACAGAGGGGGGAGGGACAAATGTTTGATAGGTATGTCACCATTCAGTCATTTCAATGGGTCACTTACAGTGATTGAATGTTTTTTTTCAGTCCTGTCTGTTCCACGGGTGACTAACATTTTTTAAATTTTTTTTGTTTAATTTAATTTGCATTTAATTAATTATTTGCTAATGTAAAAGTGTAAAAGTGTCCCAGGAAAACATCTCCTATCCTACCTTTAAAGCACATGTGGGCTGGGATCTGATCCCAGCTGTTCCTAGAACAGGGACAACACTTCCCCCATGCTCTACTTAATGCTTCAACTATTGAAATTGATACATTTGCCAGGAGAAAGGAGAGTAGAGAGTGACAGGAAACTCCATACAAGAAAATCAGATGGGGAATTAAATACTGACACAAGTCCACAGGGACAGGTCACTTTAGACGGGGCCTTTTGGAGACCCTCCACATTCTTCTCCTGGTCAGCAGGCTGGTGTGGCTAAGCTGGTTCTGGTCAATAGGAACTGATCTTTTGGGCCCCCTACTTGTCCTGGTCAGCAGGCTGGTGTGGCTAAGCTGGTTCTGGTTCAGTATCAGTGTGGTTCTATCTCTGCCTCCCAGTCCAGGTGTGTAAATGGAGAGAGGTGCTCCAGTCTCTGCTGTTTCTGGACTTTTGTAGTTGGCCTGTGGGCTCATTTGAACTCCAATAAAAGTGTTTTCACTGGTGAATCTATTCCGTGTGCCTCTCAGTGATGTTCTCATACATGAGCACAATTAAACACACACCAATAACCCCTCAGAAAAATACATACAGGCAAACTCAAATCTGGTGTCTATGGCAACAGTGCTGCTACTTGTGAATCACATCACAACAAACACAATTGATGATTTGGGTTCACAAGTTTTAACTGTGATATACTTTAATTGTAAAGCACTTGGTAAACTACTCTTTCACTTTTACACACACACACACGTTACTCCTTAACTCCTAATCAATCACATCAATAAAGTATAGAGCTTCTCTGTCAGAGTTTTTAAAGACACACACAAGAAAATCCAAGACTTTCTCCAGTGTCTCCAGTCTACAGTGCTCCAGACCAGTAGAAAGCTCCACTCCTGAATCTCCCAGATTATTGTAGCTCAGGTCCAGCTGTCTCAGACTGGAAGAGTTTGAGCTGAGAACTAAAGATAAAGTTGCACAGGTCTTTAATTTGAGTTTACAACCCCTCAGACTGTACACACATACATACACACACACACACACACACGTACACACATTTTACAATTAAAGCATAAAGATAAGAATGACTGCATTTGAACACAAACAGTAGTTTGAGGAGACACACACCTATCAAATCACAGTGAAAATTGTCCATCAGTGATGAATAAACATCCGGAGTCACACCAACTTTGTAAGCTCAGTGGTTTACACACACACACACACACACACACACCATCTGCAACAACAACATTCTCCACTGTACAGTTTTAGGATACACAGAAGAAACTGAGATGTCACACACAGACAACTCGGACAGCTCTTCTCATTGAGTTTATAGTTATTCGGTCTGAACATCAATATGAAGCAAAGATGAGAATCGTTGCATTTGAACATAGATAACACCGTTTCAGGAAACACACACAGAGGGTACACACACACACACACACAATCTAGAGGAAATCTAGAGGAAGTCTGCTTTCATCCAGACCATCAAATATGAAAGCAATGTTGTATCTGTCCTGGTGCATGAAGGAAAAGTCTTTTGCTTCACTGAAAAAGTTGTGAATGATGTCCATAAGGGTGTATTTTTTGTCTTTGATCAGGTCTGGTCTCTCATCCACTGGCCTTCAGCAAAGTAAACACATCATACAGCAGTAAATCATTACATTGATGCATTTCAAGCAAATCAAAGATGGTCATGCTGGAACGTTTTCTGGAATCTGCTGATGTGGCACAAAATGATCCAAATGAATGGTACCGGTTCTGCTACCAATACCAATTCATACTTTCCTTTCAGGAAGTCTGTTTACCTGGGATCAGGAAGAGTGTCTCCTTCACTGAAGCTGACTATCTCTCCCTTTGAACAGTCATTCCACACAGACACATGGCTGGGGGCAGGGGAATCAGGCCTATCTTCCTGGATTGGGCTGTGAATTTCACAACTTAATTTTAGATAAATTACAGACTTTTCAAAAGAAGATACAAAGATGAAGACAAACACGCACGCACACACACACACACACACACACAGAAACACCTGACCTTGAACTTCCACATCCTCCAGCAGAATCTCCATGTTGACTCATGATGGGAGCAGAGCTGTGCCCACTTCCAGTTTGGGACACAGCACATGACAATATGATCTGTGCCCACTTCCTGTTTGGGACACAGCATGTGACCCAACACAATCATTCATTTAAACAACTTCTGACATTTTAGAGAAATGATCTGTCATTTGTACATAAGACTACTGCAATCACTAGCTGTTAGTTAGATAGCTGAGATTGACAGTCAAATCAGAGCAACCCTGTTTCCTAGCTTTACATGTCATGTAGATGAATCTCCAGTTGTTATGACTTCTGATGTGTTTTCTCCAGACAGCTGCTGAGTGTGGATCCCTTCTCAGTCCGTCCCCCCTCCTTCCCCTTTGTGTCTCTTCCCTTGCAGTCAGTTCACTCACGCCATCTCAGGTTGAGGTGTGGCTGCTGCGTGAATAACCTCACTCCTACGTTTTACTCTTCCCTCTAACTTTGCCGCCACGGGCCCAGTCAGCCTGGAGAACTGTAGCACTAGGAGCTGTGTACTATTTTTCATTCATTTCTTATTTTATTTTGCCCTTTTCTCTTCCCCTTCCTTCACCCACGGCCTGCAGCCTACCGAACCACATCTAATTGGCCAAAATCTGTACAGCAGCATGTAGCCTTCTGTGTGAACACGTCCTAGTGGCAAAGTGTGGGCTGAACCTTTTCCATGTGTCCTTTTGATGGTGTTCTTCACTTTTCTGATGGTTTTGCATCTCGTGTGAATGTAGTCTAGTCCATCACCTTGAGTTTGAGGACTGCCTAGGTTATGGCCCAACTGTGATTTCGTCCCAAATCATTTCCCAAATGCAGAATCAGAGACAGGGTTGGCTTATTCAGTCTTTACAAAACAAGGCTTTCAGAAAAAAACGCAGAGAGCATCAAAAATATCCAAAACACAAAAATCCAGAGAAGACAGGAGGCAAAAACAAATCCTCTTAACAGGAGGTCCAAAAAACTCAACAAAAGACAGAGAGCAGGCAAGACAGACAGGACAAGAAACAGTTTTAATTTCAGGAAACTCACTGAACCGGATTACAACAGGAAACCAAAAGACAATCAGAGACAGAGCACAGGAACCATGGGGGATAAATACTGTGGGAAGGGGAGCAGGAACCAATGAGGGACAAAGACATAATGGCTGAGTAATTGACAATGATAATCACAAACAGGTGGGAGACAAGAAACACAGTGACAAAAGGTAAACCCCAGAAATGTCCAGCAGATGGGGCCAGACAGGGAACAAAAACAGGGAAACCCTGACATGCAGGCCACCTTGTAAAGGGTTTGGGCATCTGTGTACGTTATTGTTTTTTTCTATTCATTTATATTCTTTTTGTCACTTTTAATGTAGGCTACATCACTGTCCAAAAAGAAAGAACAAACACACCAATAAATTACTCACTGACTGATTGAAACTGCCTCTATCTCCATTCATTTGGACAGCCTGTGGTGTCCACTAGTCATCACTGTAGCCTAGGATTCATCAAAGGTTTGGTGATTTGGGCACTTGGCCCTGTTACACTGACATTATCAGCTATCTGACATTATTTGTGGATAACTAATTAATCACATGCAATGCATAAATGGTGGTGAAACATGGTAATGTATATGAATTAGCCGCTGTTCTTGTAGCAGCAGGAATGACTTGAGTTGACCAAGCATTCCTGTGATATGCATAGGCTGCAAATTGTTTTGAGACCATTCTCCCTCAAAGTTAGGTGACGGTTCCAGTTCCTTTCTGGGTTCTACTTCTACATTTTCATTATTTAGATTTTTCAAAGCAATCTAATATCTGATTATTTATTCATTTATTTCACTTAGGCTACTGGAATAGGCTACTTTGAACCAGAATTATGGTAGTCCAGGGTTTCCTACAGAGCTTTATACAAGTCACCACCCGCCAAAGAAAAATCTTAAATTGTATAGCCTGTTTACTTCTTTGAGGCATGAAGTCTCTATTAGGATAAATAAGGTCTGCACCTTCACGACATCTAGCCTAATAAAGTTTGAACTGAACAAGGGAATTTGTTTCTGTAGAATAGAATACCGCAGCGTCTCGTGACACCCTTCCATAAAACTGTAAGACAGACGGTCGGTAAACAATCTTTGAGCAAACTATTGTTTAAAATTGGCTTCCATCATGCCTCTATAGACATTCCGGTAGCCAACATTATTACGCTTGGACTGTCAGCCTACCGGTAGGTTACCTAAACACGGTCACTTGACTCGGGATGCGCCTTCTCCCCGGTAGACCGGCGATGTGCAATAATAGATTAGAGCCTATATAGGTATGGCTACTCTTGTCTAAGTACAACTCCGCAACAAGCTTATAATATTAAAGAAACAGAAAACTCACCTTGACGTTGACAAATGTGCAAATACTTCAGAAAAGACCGAGACGTATATGACCTGTATGGACAGATACTACGTCCAGAAAACAGATGGACTTTCGTTTTCTATTTTTCACACGGAGGCAGTATTCTATTGTCTAAACAGAATTCGCCAGTAGGTGGCAGTAGTCACTATCTAAGCCAGGAGTCTCCATTCTAATTGGAGCGCAGTGCAAACACTAATGTAACGTGGCATCTAAATTTGTGCGGAGAAAAATAATTTCTGACCTTTACTGGCCCTTTTATTTTCCATAGTCAGGCTATAGGCAAATATGGAGAGCATTTCCAACAACAGCTCTCAGCAGCGTGCAGTAGAAAGAAGCATTTTGTACTAGACAGCTTAAATATGACCCTATAGAGAGCAACTCTTCAGCTGGTGGGGTGCTGCTGGTACCACTGGTTGGAGACCCCAGATTTACTTTATGGGTACCTATGAATAACCATGTGAATTTAATAGCACAGTGGAGGCTGTGGGTCAGATAGGGTTATAGTGCATCTGTGAGGAACAGTAGAAATGATAATTTAGTAGGAATAATAATTTATTATGATTGATTAACTTATAATTGGTTTGATTTATCAAGCCTTTTATCATCTCCATGTATCAGCTAACTTCTGTTACCTCCACCATCCAAAGTCCCTGTGCGTCAGACCCTGAATATTATTCCTTTAACATGCTGATCAGCATTCACATGTGTAGTCTGAAGTTCTACTGTCACTGTAAGTTCATTATTTTTTATTTATTCATTGTTATATTTATTTAAACACATAGTATGTAGAATGGTCTGTATACCATGCTATAGCATATTGGAAATATGATTATGGACCAGAAGAGCAGGATGTTTGCAACCCCTAGTAGAGTTCCTAAGATCTATAGTGGGATAGTATAGATCTCTAGTTTTAGATGTTTTAATGTTTAAGATGTAATGACTTCACATAATCCTGAACTAAAAAGTAGGGTCCATAAACCTCTTTTGAAAAAGATTTCATATTTAATAAAGATGGTTATACTGAGCCCTTATACATTCACTGGTTCGATGGGGAACAAGAGGAGATCCGCAGGGCTGGAGCACACCTGAAGATCCCCTGTGCTGGAGCTGGCGACATCTACAGAGGCTACTAGCCCAGTGTGTGTGTGTGTGTGTGTGTGGTAACATCCATTGAGGCTACTAGCCCCTGTCTAAAGCAGGTCAAATACCTGTTATAATCTTCCCTTCTGCATTGTAATGGATGGAGGATCTTTACCTAGATTGGACCAGCCTATTCAAACCCCACACACTCACATGATGAGGTTGCTGTATCCTAACTAGACTTTGACTCATCTGATAGTGCTTGGTCACTCTGATGGGTGTGATGTGAGGCTTCATAAAGGAGAAACACACTCTCAAGCCTTTACTCTTACTAAGATATGATACTGATTATGGCCAAATGGGGGCCAAAACATATTCGGTTGTTCAGATGGAGTGGTCCAAAGTCTCATAGTACTCATATTACAAACCCCTGTGAGCAGTTTTGTCAAGTGTGTTTCTATCTCTCACCTAAACACTGATTTACATGTTGAGTTTAGCACACATTCTCTGGTGTTCTTGATAGATAGATAGATAGATAGATAGATAGATAGATAGATAGATAGATAGATAGACAGATAGATGGATAGATACTTTAATGATCCAAAAGGAAATGTAGACATCCCATAGCTTGTAAGACACATACTTATCCATTCATCCCTCAGAAGGACAGGGAAAAGACCAACACCAATGGAATGGACATTCATGGTGAATATCTGTTCTGCATTCAGTCACTGTGAGAGCACCAGGAGGGGGAGACTGTAAAAGGTGGGTAGATGTGTCCATCAGTCTGCGGGGGTGAGTCAAAACCCAACCAAAGTCTGTATTTACAGGGAAAGTGGAGTTCAGGTAAATATAAAGTGTCAGTCAGAACAGGAAAGTACTGATTGCTGCGCTGCCTGGACATGAAAGAATGAAACATGCAAATCTAGGCTTTAAAAACAGATTGTGTGGTGTGTGTGACACAGAGAGAGAGACAGTCCCTTGTGTGGTGTGTGTGACACAGAGAGAGAGACAGTCCCTTGTGTGGTGTGTGTGACACAGAGAGAGAGACAGTCCCTTGTGTGGTGTGTGTGACACAGAGAGAGAGACAGTCCCTTGTGTGGTGTGTGTGACACAGAGAGAGACAGTCCCTTGTGTGGTGTGTGTGACACAGAGAGAGAGACAGTCCCTTGTGTGGTGTGTGTGACACAGAGAGAGAGACAGTCCCTTGTGTGGTGCATGTGGTCCAGAGAGAGAGACAGTCCCATGTGTGGTGCATGTGGTCCAGAGAGAGAGACAGTCCCTTGTGTGGTGTGTGTGACACAGAGAGAGAGACAGTCCCTTGTGTGGTGTGTGTGACACAGAGAGAGAGACAGTCCCTTGTGTGGTGTGTGTGACACAGAGAGAGAGACAGTCCCTTGTGTGGTGCATGTGGTCCAGAGAGAGAGACAGTCCCATGTGTGGTGCATGTGGTCCAGAGAGAGAGACAGTCCCTTGTGTGGTGTGTGTGACACAGAGAGAGAGACAGTCCCTTGTGTGGTGCATGTGACACAGAGAGAGAGACAGTCCCTTGTGTGGTGTGTGTGACACAGAGAGAGAGACAGTCCCTTGTGTGGTGCATGTGGTACAGAGAGAGAGACAGTCCCTTGTGTGGTGTGTGTGGTACAGAGAGAGAGACATCTGGCCTGGTTTAGCCCAGAAGCCAAGTACACAAAGGACTTAATGTTCGCCCCTCCAATGGAGACCAAAGCTGACCATGAGCTGCCATCTTGGGGACCCCTCTCTAAACAAAGGAACTTTGCTTTGTTGTGATGTGTTGTTATCTGTAAATATATTGATCAAATGTAATATTGTCATGTTTGGTCTTGAACTAATCCTTGTAATGTGGGCAGCAGCCTGATCACAGTTTTGTGGCAATTCTGTACATATTAGTATGCAAATACCTACATTGTAGTCTGTATACTAATTTGAATTCACACCTTTCACTGGCATAGGTCAGCTGACCAATTGCAGACTAGTTAGAGTGTCATTGGCTTCATTGACTTGTGCCATTGGCCTGAATGGAGGATAAATATTACATCTCCTCCATTGGTCAGGACTTTTTCTCTTCTCTCTCTACCTTCTCTACACTTTCTGTCTTACTCAACTCCACTCCACAGTACCTTCTCTCTCTCTCTCTCTCTCTCTCTCTCTCTCTCTCTCTCTCTCTCTCTCTCTCTCTTTCTTTCTCTCTTATGGGTTTGTTTTATTTCTTTACATTCTTGGTTTATTCTTGTTTTGGGTTATCTGGTTATCTCACTTGTTTATGTTTTATTTGGTTATGTCTTGTATTCAGTTTAACTGCTATTGATACATTTGAGTTTATGGCTATTTTACTCTGAAATAAATCATCTATTATTCCACCAGTTCATATATCTCTCTTCTCCTATGCCATGCCACTCTTGTGCTTTTAGCTGGTAAACTACTTGGTAATATTCAAGGTCAACCTAGTAATTTTATGGAGTCAGATTAATTGTAGTTTCTCTCAATATTTACCATTAATACATGCTTCTGTCCAAAGTTCAAGACAAGGCACAGGCCTTCTGTTTCTCCACTACAGAGTCGACTCTGCATATTCTTGTAAAGGGTGAACAATACAGGAGACAGAACAGGTCCTTGTGGAGCACCCGTGCCACTGATCACAGTCTCAGAGACACAGTCAGTCCTTCAGCCTCACAAACTGTGGTCTCATGGAGAGATAGTCTGTTATCCAGGAGACCAGGTGTGGGTCTACCCTCATCTGCAGTGGCTTATCTCTCAACAAGTGTGGCTGGATGGTGTTGAAGGCACTGAAGAAATAGAAGAACATGATTCTCACAGCACCATCTCCTCTGTCCAGGTAAGAGTGAGCTCTGTGCAGCAGGTAGATGACCTTCCACTCCTGCTTTCTCTCTTTCTCGTGATATGCAAACTGTAGTGGATCGAGTGCATGGCTGACTTGGGGTCTGAGGAGGTGCAGTAGTAGCCGCTCCATTGTCTTCATTATATGGGAGGTTAGAGCAACAGGCCTGAAGTCGTTCAGTTCAGTGGGGTGTGGCTTCTTTGGAACTGGGATGAGGCATGATGTCTTCCACAATGTGTGTGTGTGGTAACATCCATAGAGGTGACTAGCCCAGTATGTGTGTGTGTATGTGTGTGTGTGTGTGTGTGTGTGGTAACATCCATAGTGGCTACTAGCCCCTCACCTCCTCTGTTGTTATGGAGGCAAAGGAGCAGGCCTGAGGGAGGGCAGGGCAGGTCTGTGACAGGAGACACAGGACTTGATTGGGAGCCAGAGAAGCTGCATGAGGATGGGGGTGATGTGCTGCCAGGGCCTAACGTATGTATGTAAGAGATAATGTATTGTAGTTCTGATAGTGTGTGTGTGTGTATGTAAGAGATAATGTATTGTAGTTCTGATAGTGTGTGTGTGTATGTAAGAGATAATGTATTGTAGTTCTGATAGTGTGTGTGTGTGTATGTAAGGGATAATGTATTGTAGTTCTGATAGTGTGTGTGTGTGTGTGTGTATGTAAGGGATAATGTATTGTAGTTCTGATAGTGTGTGTGTGTATGTAAGGGATAATGTATTGTAGTTCTGATAGTGTGTGTGTGTATGTAAGAGATAATGTATTGTAGTTCTGATAGTGTGTGTGTGTGTATGTAAGGGATAATGTATTGTAGTTCTGATAGTGTGTGTGTGTGTATGTAAGGGATAATGTATTGTAGTTCTGATAGTGTGTGTGTGTGTGTATGTAAGGGATAATGTATTGTAGTTCTGATATTGTCTGTGTGTGTGTATGTAAGGGATAATGTATTGTAGTTCTGATAGTGTGTGTGTGTGTGTATGTAAGGGATAATGTATTGTAGTTCTGATAGTGTGTGTGTGTGTATGTAAGGGATAATGTATTGTAGTTCTGATAGTGTGTGTGTGTGTATGTAAGGGATAATGTATTGTAGTTCTGATAGTGTGTGTGTGTGTATGTAAGGGATAATGTATTGTAGTTCTGATAGTGTGTGTGTGTGTGTGTGTATGTAAGGGATAATGTATTGTAGTTCTGATAGTGTGTGTGTGTGTATGTAAGGGATAATGTATTGTAGTTCTGATAGTGTGTGTGTGTGTGTATGTAAGGGATAATGTATTGTAGTTCTGATAGTGTGTGTGTGTGTGTATGTAAGGGATAATGTACTGTAGCTCTGATAGTGTGTGTGTGTATAAGGGATAATGTACTGTAGCTCTGATAGTGTGTGTGTGTATAAGGGATAATGTACTGTAGCTCTGATAGTGTGTGTGTGTGTGTATGTAAGAGATAATGTATTGTAGTTCTGATAGTGTGTGTGTGTGTATGTAAGAGATAATGTATTGTAGTTCTGATATTGTGTGTGTGTGTGTATGTAAGGGATAATGTATTGTAGTTCTGATAGTGTGTGTGTGTGTGTAGATAAGGGATAATGTATTAAGTCTGATATTGGGACATAGTGCAGATGTCTATCAAGGGACACATTGGGACATATTGCAGTCTATCAAGGGACATATTGGGACATATTGCAGTCTATCAAGGGACATATTGGGACATATTGCAGTCTATCAAGGGACATATTGGGACATATTGCAGTGTATCAAGGGACATATTGGGACATATTGCAGTGTATCAAGGGACATATTGGGACATATTGCAGTGTATCAAGGGACATATTGCAGTCTATCAAGGGTCATATTGGGACATATTGCAGTCTATCAAGGGTCATATTGGGACATATTGCAGTCTATCAAGGGACATATTGGGACATATTGCAGTCTATCAAGGGTCATATTGGGACATATTGCAGTCCATCAAGGGACATATTGCAGTCTATCAAGGGAAATATTGGGACATATTGCAGTTTATCAAGGGTCATATTGGGACATACTGCAGTTTATCAAGGGACATATTGGGACATATTGCAGTCTATCAAGGGACATATTGGGACATATTGCAGTCTATCAAGGGACATATTGGGACATATTGCAGTCTATCAAGGGACATATTGGGACATATTGCAGTCTATCAAGGGACATATTGCAGTCTATTAAGGGACATATTGGGACATATTGCAGTCTATCAAGGGACATATTGGGACAATGTACAGTAGCTCTGATAGTGTGTGTGTATGTAAGGGATAATGTATAGTAGTTCTGATGGTGTGTGTGTGTGTGTTTAAGTGAGGGATAATGTATCATAGTTCTGATAGTGTCTGTGTGTGTGTATGTAAGGGATAATGTATAGTAGCTCTGATAGTGTGTGTGTGTGTATGTAAGGGATAATGTATAGTAGCTCTGATAGTGTGTGTGTGTGTGTATGTAAGGGATAATGTATAGTAGCTCTGATAGTGTGTGTGTGTGTATGTAAGGGATAATGTATAGTAGCTCTGATAGTGTGTGTGTGTGTGTTTATCTGTATTGTCTGCTGGTCAGTGCTGTGAAGATAATATATTTAGAACTCTGCTTGATGTAAAAAGCCAACATCTCACATGAGTGACTGAACTGACCACACTGAGACAAACTAGTTTAGGACAAAAGAAACTTTAATGTGCTCATGACAGTGTAGGGATAAACATTTCATTCATAAAATTAACTCTGACCAGACACACATTATATTGATAGGTTAAAAAGAAAAATCACTTAATTCACAAATATTGTTTGAATAAGATGAGTGAGTTGAGATGGTGAGTTTCCATCCCTGGGAAATTAGATCTTTTAAAGTGTCCCAGTCCAGCTCTGCTCCAGTCACACTGATGGAGGATTGATGACTCACCAGTTAAAACCTGTTGAGGAGATTAGTCAGATTCCATCATCCTCAGTATGAGGTTTCTCCATTAGGATTCCTCAATACTCACATGTGTAAACATGGAGAACAGCTCTGCTCCAATCTGACTAATGACTCATTAAATGTTCTCCAGTTAAAATATATTAACAACATTTTACACACAGCCCATAATAGTTAAAGTTACACATACAGACCATAAGGACTGGCAGACACATTGATGTTTATATAAAATAGATAACTTGTATTGTGATTATTTGTTTTGTGTTCATTACTTACAGTAGTTTAGTCAGTTTATATGTGGGATCTTTCTGTAGAGCAGAGAGCAGCTCCACATCAGACTGCTGCAGTGAGTTTCCTCTCAGGTCCAGATCTCTCAGACTGGAGGGGTTTGATCTGAGAGCTGAAGCTAGAGATGAACAGCTCCTCACTGTGAGCTTACAGGACACCAGACTGAGAAAAACAGAATTGTTGACAAACACAACAAACAGAATTGTTGTTAATTTTGAACTGCTTCACATAACAAAAATGAAACAAATGACTGACATTTACTAGGAACCTTTTTTTTAAAAAAAATGTCAGCTACCTAACAGCTGTTAAAATACAATGTTTCCTTTCAGGAAGTTTCCTTTCTGCTTGCAATATTTTTTAAGGACAGAGAAAGGCAGGCCTACTAAAGGGCAGGGTATCCAATTCCTAACTGTTAGATGAGAGAATCATGATTAAACTACACTGAGAATGTTGTTAGTTTGGCCTACAGATATTTGC
>JAIFZK010000118.1:17500-35000 GCA_027481765.1 Tenualosa thibaudeaui | reverse complement strand
CTGTCTGACCTCATGTTCAGTATTGACCTCTGCACTGTCCCCCTCTGTGATGTAGAGCTCAGTGTAGATCTTCTCCAGAAAAGTAGTTTTTCCTTGCTTTGGGATGCCTTCAAATACACTCTGAAACTTTTTGTTCAGTCTGTATTTGAGCTGTTTCTGACATCTTGGAAATAGTCCATCTACATAAAAATAGGTGTTATGCAATTAGTATTATTAACATAGAAATAATTGATTGGTATTGATTGGTAATTGATAGGTATTATGCAACAAATGCTATAGATGTATTGTTTTGGTTTTATTACTGAAAAGGTTTTCAATTACAATGTATAAAGATAAACATACAGTGGTTATAAGTAAATCACTCACAATTCTCCAGCTGCTGAGCAATGATCTCCTGACTCATGTTCCTCAGGATGTGCACTGCAATCTTCAGAGCTCCATCTCTGGCATCTCTCTGCTCCTCCTCATCCTCCTCCTCCTCACTACAAGGGGATTCTGGGTAATCAGGACTCAGGAGCTTCTTGAGTCTCTTTAGTTCATTCTTCATGAAAGTGATGACTTTGTGTTCCAGCTCCTGATTGAAATTCAAATCATTTAAATCAGTAACCATTAGAATGAGTGATAAAAAAGGACATAAACATTCCAACAACTCACACACACACACATGCACACAAGGAGATACACACACACACACAAAAGAAAACACATGCCACACACACACACAAACACACGCACACACACACACTCTCTCTCACACACACACACACACACACACACACAGACACAAAAGAAAACACATGCACACACACACGCACACACACTCTCTCTCTCTCTCTCTCTCTCTCACACACACACACACACACACACACACACACACACACAAGCAGATACACACACACACACAAAACACATGCCACACACACACACACACACACTCTCTCTCTCTCTCACACACACACACACACACATAAACAAACACACACAAAACACATGCACACACACACACACAGACACAAAAGAAAACACATGCACACACACCTTGAAAACAGTAGACAACTCATTAGTTTTGCTGATGGGTTGATGAACTCTTTGTTCTTCCTGTTGTTTGCTGAAGGAAACAGAAGAACAGCAGGTACTGATCAGCAAATCATAGAGGTACACAGGTAAATATTAACAGCCTAATGTTACTCACCAAAAGGATAACAAAAATGTAATATTGACACATCTGTCCTATAATCCAATGAAGGTTCTGCTCAAGTTGTTTATGAATATTTATTTAAACTGATGCAATAGAAAACATAATCAACATCTGCAGCAGCCTACTGAAGTCCTGTAACATTGGGTTCATGTGAGACATTTAGAGTGACAGGCGCCAAATTAGACCTCAGTCTATAAAACTTCAAATACAATATAATGACACACTAGTTTATTTTTAATTATATTATTCATTATAATGCATAATTTATTCTATCATGTCTATGCTATTTTGTTCTGTTTTGTCTTGGCTTTGAAAATAATGCCCAGTTAGGAGAGTAGGGTTATACAGTCTGAGGATGATGCCTGTCTCCTAATTCAATGGGGATATCAGATTGGTATCGGCCGACATGTAAACTCATGTATTGGAATGTGTATCAGAACTGAAACAGTCGGATCGGTGCACCTCTAGACAATATACTCCAAACACTAACACTAAGTATACAGGTAAATCTGCTCCAAACACCTACACTAATCGTACACCTACACTAATCGTACAGGTAAATCTGCTCCAAACAGTAATCATACAGGTAAACACAACACAAATCATACAGGTAAATGCTTAAATAATGCTTTTAAAGAAGATTATTTGGATTATTGTGTACAAAGCTGTGTGAAAACTGTGAAGCCAAACATGAATCCAATTCACAACTTGTGAACTTCATCATGGACATCAAACTTGTAGGCTACATTCAAATCTGCAAAACAAATCCTGAGTCATAAGTTCATAATGGCACACAGCTATGTAGCACAAGTCCCAAATCCCCTCTGTGAAGAAGGTGGTCCATCACCCTGTTTATGTTATCAGGGGCAGAATCACATGCATAATGTCCACATGTTCCACAGCACTGCACAAATCAACAGGTGAGAACAAACCACCTTTCTGGGTCACAGCCCACCAATACCTGTGGTCAGGATGACTGCCCTCCTTACTGAAGTTGATGCCATCATCCTTTGACTGATCACTCTTCATGGACACACAGCTGAATGCAGGGGAGTCTGGTCTACTTTTCTGAATAGGACTATCAGTCATGATAACACAGTGTTAAACGCAGGCATGGAGTTAAGGAGATTATTATTTTTAGAAAGACACTAATAAATCATTAACAACAAAGCCAAAACACACACACACACACACACACACACACACACAAGTTTGTTTCACTGAAGTCCTGTAACGTTAGCTTCATGTGAGAAATTTAAAGTGACAGGCGCCTAATTAGACCTCGGTCTACAAACTTCAAATGCAATGTAATGACACCGGCACACACCTGATTACTTAATTATATTCTAAATAATAATTTAATTAAATATAATTCTAAATAATAATTTAATTAAATATAATTCTAAATAATAATTTATTCTATTCATGTCTATGTTGTTTTGTTCTGTTTTATCTTGGCTTTGAAAATAATGCCCAGTTAGGAGAGTAGGGCAGTACAGTCTTAGGATGATGCCTGTCTCCTAATTCAATGGGGATATCAGATTGGTATCGGCCGATATGTAAACTCATGTATTGGAATGTGTATCAGAACTAAAACAGTTGGATCGGTGCATCCCTAGTGAATGTACTCCAAACACCAACACTAACCATACAGGTAAATATGCTCCAATCACCAACACTAATCACACAGGTAAATATGCTCAAATATTAACACTAACCATACAGGTAAATATGCTCCAATCACCAACACTAACCATACAGGTAAATATGCTCCAGTCACCAACACTAATCGTACAGGTGTGCTCCAAATACTAACACTAATCATACAGGTAAATGCTTAAATAATGCTTTTAAAGAAGATTATTTGGATTATTGTGTACAAAGCTGTGTGAAAACTGTGAAGCCAAACATGAATCCAATTCACAACTTGTGAACTTCATCATGGACATCAAACTTGTAGGCTACATTCAAATCTGCAAAACAAATCCTGAGTCATAAGTTCATAATGGCACAAGTCCCAAATCCCCTCTGTGAAGAAGGTGGTCCATCACCCTGTTTATGTTATCAGGGGCAGAATCACATGCATAATGTCCACATGTTCCACAGCACTGCACAAATCAACAGGTGAGAACAAACCACCTTTCTGGGTCACAGCCCACCAATACCTGTGGTCAGGATGACTGCCCTCCTTACTGAAGTCCATGCCATCTTTCTTTGACTGATCACTCTTCATGGACACACAGCTGAATGCAGGGGAGTCTGGTCTATTTTTCTGAATAGGACTATCAGTCATGATAACACAGTGTTAAACGCAGGCATGGAGTTAAGGAGATTATTATGTTTAGAAAGACACAAATAAATCATTAACAACAAAGCCAAAACACACACACACACACAAACACATACACACGCGCACACACACACACACACAGACCTTGTACGTCCACATTCACCAGCAGATTCTCTATGCTGACTCATGTTGGGGGCAGAACAGAGCTACAGTCACTCCCTGTTTGAGACAGAAAATAAGTTCATGGTCAGATTAACAACAATAGGACTCTGGTCTTAAATGAAAGTATTAAATGCGTGTCATTAAATATAGTTAAGATAATGCATTCAATGCATCATATATCAAATAAACTGATAGAAGCAAATGAAGTTGTAATAGTGCCACGACTTCTACGTTTGTTTTATTGAATGTTCAAAGGTGGTCAGTGAGCAAAAAGGTGTTTGTTCACTTTTGATTTCTAATGCATGATGATTCTAATAAATAAACATATTGAGGCTACGCATTTCTCCTTAGACTGTGGATTGCAAGTTGTTATTCTAGTCATGATAAAACCACGCAACTCATTCGGGTGGACGAGCCCATCACAGAAATATTCAACTTTACTTTTGACTCTGAGATCTGAGAAAACTGACTTTTTGCGACGTCCACAAAGCCAATAACAAGCCTTGGAATTTGTATGCTGTAAATGTGAAATAGCAAATGCTCAAATATCATGAAACCATTCACATCACACTATTGCATTTTATTGGCGTTATGGACGTGAAAATAATCATTTTCCGTGGAATAGCCCCTACATTATTTCTGATGGAATTATTAAATATGTCTTAGGCTACTTGGCAGCTTAGTAGGCCTACTGTAAGGCTATTTGCAGTTCAAAATAGGCTGTAACCTCAAATACGGAAGGACTTTAATATAAGCTAATGCACTAGTTAGCCTAAACCAAGACGGGTAAAAAATAAAGTAGCCTAGTAGTAAGGGGCCAAGAATATCCGTTTAAACACACTCTCTACTCTCTAACAAACAGTCCTATTGCTGATTACTTACTTACTTCTGCCGTCGATAATGCATATTTTTTCCAGCCTCAAAAAAACACAAAAGTAGCTACGACGTAGTTATACTCAGAATGCAGGCCTACGATATCCTTTCACTTTCTTTATTCCCGTGAAATTAGAGCCTATGTACGGCCAATCCACCTGCAAAAAAAGCTTCCGGGTTCTCTTCCCGACTTTACCAGCAGGTGGCAGTATATAAACGCTGTTTGACCTGTTTAACCCCAATTTTTTTCTGAAAATTCCAGTACATGGATTTTACTCCTGAGACCTTCCCATTACACGGAATCAGTAACAGAACTAAAAAAAGTCGGATTGGTGCATCCCTAATAGAAACACAAACACACACCACACATACACGCTCAGATACCACACACACACACACACACAAACACACACATAAAATATATACACTATATCACACACATTAAAAGACACAAAAAGGCACACATGTGTACACACATACACATCACACACACCTCTTCCCCTCTCTCTCCCTCTCTCGGCCCACTGCCCACACCCTTCCACAGCACACAAGATAGTACAAGGCCTACAGCCAATGGCAGCACTGGAGGAGGAGAGGAGAGGAGAGGAGAGGAGAAGAGAGGGGAGGGGGGAGAGGAGAGGAGAGGAGAGGAGAGGAGAGGAGAGGAGAGGAGAGGAGAGGAGAGGAGAGGAGAGCCCCTCTGAAGGCCTGAATGATTTCTTCCGGTTAGTCTGAAGCCCAATCTGATAAGGTCTGCAAAGTCACCAGCAACCTCATCATTGCACAACACACACACACACACACATACACACACGCATGCACACACACACACACACATACATGTACACACACATAGTTATTCACCTAAGCAGCTGACTTCACAAACACACATAAAAACACAGGCACACACACAGAGAGACAGAGAGACAGAAAGAGGGAGAGAGGGAGGAAACCTCTAGAGAGTTTGCAGACAATGGCATCTAAAAACATTTTAAGAGAGAAATGAATACTTTTGTTTTTCATGATCTAGCAAACTGTGTTGAGTTGGTTTGGGACGACCCTTCACTCCCTGATGATGTGCTGCAGCCTTGGCTGACCTGGGAAGAGGAGTTGCAACACCTCTCCCAGATCTCACTGCCCCGCTGTTACGTGAGCCCAGAGCTGGACACCTCAAGCTGCCAGAGAGACCTACACATCTTTGCTTTCAAAGCCTTGCACCCCTCCCTTCAGGAACATATGGCTAAATACCAGATCCAGTTCCAGTTTAATCCCAGAGCGCCCCACACTTTGTAAGTGCCTGGGAGAGGGAGGTGAGATCTGTGAAGGCTGCATTGTACGCTACCACACAGCCTCAGCCTGTCCCTGAAGAGGTCCTGAGGACAGTACTGATCGAAGTTAAGGGCTTTTAAACTCCAAAGCACTCGGCTGTGTCTCAACAGATGTGGCTGAAGGATCCGCTTCATCCAGTGTTAACTCCCGTCACTACAGACCCAGTCCAAGTCACACCTACCGTCCAGCCAGCCTTTCACAGGTGCATCTGGGCCTGCCGTCCAGACACAAAGGGATCAAAAAGAGATTTCACACACAAACTCTAACCGCAACACACAGACAAAGGGGTCAAAAAGAGATTTCACACACAAACTCCCACTGCAACACACAGACAAAGGGGTCAAAAAGAGATTTCACACACAAACTCACACACTGCAACACACAGACAGACACAAAGGGGTCAAAAAGAGATGTCACACACAAACTCACACACTGCAACACACAGACAGACATAAAGGAGTCAAAAGGCGCAATCACATACAATACATGTAGCCCTGCAGCATTGCAGCTATTGGGTGGGGATCGAGAATGTTTTTCAGACCATGGTTAAAGGGTCTTTCATGTTTTTCAGAACATGGCTAAAGGGTCTTTCATGTTTTTCAGAACATGGTTAAAGGGTCTTTCATGTTTTTCAGACCATGGTTAAAGGGTCTTTCTAAACAGAAAACTAAAATAGATGACACAGTTCTACAGTTTCCCTCATTCTAATAAGCTGCTATGGTCACCTTAGTAGTATAGGCTAGAGTCTGCTGTAGGCCTATGTGCTGATACTGAAAACCTGTGTAGAATATCTTCTAAACACAATGGAACTGATAAGAGAATTCATAAACAATTATACCTATAAGCAGAATCAACAATAGCACTGACACTGATAAAATTAGTTCCCACCCCTAATCAGAGCACAATGAGGAACTTAATTTTAAAGGACTCCAGCAAAGCTGTTTGAATTCCAGACACTTCAACCCAAGTTATGCTAGGAGAGGTATAATTTACAATGTTAATGCAAATATCCTGGAGTCATTCAACTTACAATCATACTGCTGCACTCTGAACCTTTTTTTCCAAAGTTTTGTATCTGTTTGTACTTTTATGTGCTTTCTATTTTTTTACTTTTTTTACTTTAACTTTTTTTTTTATTTAATAGTGTCTGCTTTTTTAATGACTTGTAATGACTAGTGATTGAGTGATCCGCATAATCTTTCCAATGGACCTGTAAATCTGTACTTGAGAGAAATGAATACTTTTGTTTTTCATGATCTAGCAAACTGTGTTGAGTTGGTATGGGACGACCCTTCACTCCCTGATGATGTGCTGCAGCCTTGGCTGACCTGGGAAGAGTGATTGAGTGATCCGCATAATCTTTCCAATGGACCTGTAAATCTGTACTTGAGCAAACAGCAATAATAAAGACTTGAACTTGAACAGAAGGTGCTTACACATACAATTCTACAGTGACCATCTTGGTCAGTGTTCAGTGACCAAGGCTGATCAGAGGGTTTTACTAGAGGAACTCACCGGTCCTGTGAAAGGAATGTGCACAGACTGAAGAACCTCACAGGGCTTTAGAACCGTCTTGCCAAAGCCAGAGAAGTCGTCATCATCGAGTAGAATATCCCTTGACCCATCTAGACAGGGAAAAATATAATTGAACAATCTAGACTGAATCCTGATTCACTCCCTAACCATAACCCTAACCCCTGAGCCCCCAAAGGCTTAGCTGGCATGAATTAAACATGGATAATCAGGAAAAGGACTTTTGCCAGTTCAGTCTTTAAGCGTTCAGGGCTTAGAAGGAGTATTAGGATTCAGCCATAATCTTTAAACAGAATCTGTACTGTGGTTAGAACTCTAAGGGTCAAATTGAAAGGAAGGAAGGACGATGGACCTTTTGAGATGACTTGAAGTGTAAATTATAATTTACTAATGTTTATTTATGTGTTTGTTTGTTTGTTTGTACTATTATAAGTAAGACATACCTTTTGAGATAATATGAAGAGTACTTCCTGCTGCAGCCAGGATACTGTTTAGATCATATTTGGGATTGGCACCTAGAGTCTGTAAATGTGAATAACACTTCTTGTCAACCAACTTTGGTTGGAATTTTTTTTAAATTGTGTTGAGAGAGAGAGAAACACACACACACACACATCTCCACTGCCGCCTCCAGAGTCTCCTTCAGCAGGGACAGACTGCACACCACCCCCACACACAACTGGACAACACACACACACACACACACACACAATCCAGTGTGAATCAACCAATTGTCCTGTTGTTCAAGATCACTGAGTGTTCTCTGTAGGAAAAAGAACAGAATATTTGACACAACGTAGATTGAACATAGAACCGACAGATAACATTAACTGAATGAGGCATAAGAAAATGAAATTTAAAGTAAGTTTCTGTGCCCCATTTGGTCAATGTTAGCTGAAGATTTGCTATTTGGTCTTTGTTGTACCACATTTTCTCATTCTTTTTCTTACCAACAGCTTTCAGTGGCTACTGACCATGAGCTCAGGTGGAAATATGAGGTCCTGGGTTGGGTCCAGTGGTAAGGCATTCTCCATGTCATACAGCTCTTCAGATATCTATTAGAGATTAATTTAATGGAAATGCATATTTATGATTAGCCTGGCATGTACTTAACCTCTAGCTTCTCTGTATTTATCAGACACTAGTAAATTACCACACTGACATGACAAATTAGATATTACAAATTGAACAGTGTCAGGTTTTTCTTCTTCTACCCTCCAACTGTGCAAACCTCAGGGCTCAGGCTAGACAGCACCCCCTGGTGCCCACGATGAGTAATGAGGAGGAGTGACACATCTTTATGTCCATCTGTGCTTGAAGGGTTGTTACGCAGACAACACTTATCGACTCTACCATCTCCATTTTGGCAGCAGTCACTGACCTAGACAGGAGAAATTAGATTTTTATATAATAATTACCAGTAGGGAAAATGTTAGCCTGGCCTTGGCTTTCCAGCACTTCCACTTGATTATCATTTCATCTTATTATCACCCATTGAGCTTGTTGTTTCAGGAGGCATTTTAACCTGCCCAATCAGTGAACAGAGGGAGGGGTTTTGAATGCGGAGCTAGAATGCTATCAGTCAATGCAAGCTATCAGTCAGGAGCCGATTAAATCTTTCAAAACTTAAACACCTCAAGCAATCAAATCTCACTACTGAATGTCCAGGCCCTCTGTACAAAATGAAAGTGTGGAAAAAAGGTCTGGTTTTATTACCGGGCTAGGAAAATGTGGGTGGGGGAGTGATATAACATCCCTGGCTGAGGCTCCCTTGAGCAAGGCCCCTAACCCCTCACTGGCCTTGAGCAAGGCCCCTAACCCCTCGCTGCCCTTGAGCAAGGCACCTAACCCCTCACTGCTCCCAGGAGGCATTTTAACCTGCCCAACCCCTCACTGGCCTTGAGCAAGGCCCCTAACCCCTCGCTGCCCTTGAGCAAGGCACCTAACCCCTCACTGCTCCCTTGAGCAAGGCCCCTAACCCCTCACTGGCCTTGAGCAAGGCCCCTAACCCCTCACTGGCCTTGAGCAAGGTACCTAACCCCTCACTGCCCTTGAGCAAGGCCCCTAACCCCTCGCTGCCCTTGAGCAAGGCCCCTAACCCCTCCCTGCCCTCGAGTGTGTGTGTGTGTGTGTGTCACAAATTTATGAATGGTTTAACTACAGTGACTGTAAAACATATAAAACAGTGTTTGGAAACAAATAAATAAATAAAACCATTCTGCACATACAGAATAACTCAAACGTTCAATACAGCTTAATACCTCACAGAAGGTTTTGAAGCCATCAATGATGGGCCGGTAGCCTGTGCAACGGCAAAGGTTCCCTGGGGGAATAAACAAACAAATTAAAGGTTCCCTAGGTGTATGACCAAACAATTAAAAATTACACAAAGTGGATGAAGTAAACTGAATGAAACTATTGCACAAACTAAAATCTACTGTATACACAAACCAAAAACTGTCTGCACAATTACAAACTACTTTACACACAAACTTAAACTACGACCTGCACAAACTAATAACTATCTGCACAATTACAAACTATGGTCTGCACAAACTAAAATCCACTGTACTTACAAACTAAAAGCTACTTGCACTAACTAAAATCTACTGACTGCACAAACAAAAGTTTTTTTTTTCTTAGTACATGAAACTGATCACAAAGATGTCCAAGTTATGTCCGAACATTCTACTTTTTCCAATCAGAAACACACATTCACACATATCCAGAGACAGACATGAAAGGACTGGGGAAATCCTCCAGAGGAATATGCCCATCTACCTCCCAGGGCCTCTCTGATGTCCTCCATGGTGGGCTGGGGTTTGTTCCTCAGTAGGGTGTACATGGACATCACCATACCAGGGGTGCAGAACCCACACTGAGAACCATGAGCCTTTGCTATGCGCTCCTGAGCATGGAAATACACACACACACACACACACACACAGAGAGAGAGAGAGAGAGAGAGAGAGGGACAGAACGCGAGAACGAGAGAGAGAAAGATAGGCAGTCAAACACCAGACACAAAACACACACGCACACACACACACACACGCACAAAGCTAATATTAAGCTTTGTCTAATTTTTTGGCTGGAGTGCAGAAAGTCTCAATGAATGAAAATGTTGGGTAGATGCAGGGAAAATATAAACATTAATTTTAGTGGTCATGGAGCACAGTCACGGTGATGTGAGGGCGACTGTACCTGGACAGGATGGAGTTTGGTCTTTGTGCTGCCGATGCCTTCAACAGTGACCACAGACATACCATGCAGCGCACAGATGGGCTGCAGACAGGCGTTCACTGTGTAGTGACTGGAGCGCCCTCTTCAGGAAAACTGCTGCATGTGCACTGAACAGCCAATGCTAATACCTAGGTGTAGTTGCTTCACAAGATGACAGGAATAGTAATCTCCCTCTATGTCACTGGCAGGAGGCCGAGGAGTTTCATGCTGACGACTGTGTTGAAGTCAGTCCAGCTGTTATGTGTTTGTGTTTTGTGTTCATCCAAGGTCTTTATTTGGTACAAGCATTGCATGTCCTTATGCCCTTATAATTTCTGTGTCCGTATCAGACGGCCCTGCAGTGGGAGAGACTAGGCTGAGTATTCTTTGTTCTCTGTTATTCTCTCCGGATTGGGAAGGCAAGTGTTTGTTGAGTCTGTGCCATGCAGTGTCTGTTCAGTCTGTGCAGCTACTCAGAGCTTCTCAGAGGGTCAGCCCAAGGTCATCATGACAGAACATGGGTGACTGAGAGAGAGGGGATGGCAGTCAGCTAAAATTTTGCTCCCAGTGCAACTAAGATCTGTCCTATATGAACATGAAGAATTTCCAGTGATTTCAGAAGAGAAAAGTTAATCCCAAATGAACTTCTTAAAGCATGTTTTTGCAAGCTGGTTTAAACAGACGTTGGATAAAGCCAGAAGTAGGCTATACAATATTTGTATGCACAGCTCATACAGAGCAGAGAAAAGTACAGCGAAATCCTCTTGGACATAAAGCTATTCTCTGAAAATGTCACTCGTTCCAGTATGGACAGTCACTTAGGGTCTCACTGGATGAAGGATACAGCACTCTGTCCTGGAGAGGCTCGTATTTAGACAGCATGACTGTGCACGCTCCACAGCCTCCTCCTCCACAGCCGTTCTTAGTCCCAGTCAGACCCACTGCACAAGAGAACACAGAATACATGATATACCATCACCAGTATGCATAATGGACACCATACAGTATGCATTATCACCACTCACGCAGAATACATGATATACCATCACTCACACAGAAAACATAATATACCATCACTCATGTAGAATACATAATATATCACTCATACAGTATACATAATATACCATCACCCATACAATTTGCATTACCATCAATTATATACCATCACTCATTTAGTATACATAATATACCATCACTCATATAGTATACTTAATGTTCCTGTCAGACCCACTGCACAGAATAATGTAGTATGCATAATGCTTAAGGCCCAGTGCAGGGAGAATAACACAGTATCATCATCACCACTACTGTTAGCCACCCCTTACAAAACAACAACAAAACAATTACACCAGTGGCTTGTTGAGAGGAGCTCACCTTTCCTTCTAAGATACGCAAGCAGCATCTCCTCAGGGTCAGCATTCTTCTCTGTGATCTGAATCATGGGTCATGTCAAAAGCAAACTGGTCAAATGTGTAAGCTTAGGAGAAGAATTTGGCTCCAAAACGCTATTTCCTTCATTTTAAAGTTTTTGCCCAATGCTTTCATACTATAAACACTATAAACAAATACAATGATTTCATCAAAGCTCCAAAAATGTTGAGCTTGCAATTTGTTTTCTGTCTGTGATTCTGCAACATGCTTATTTTACAGTAAAACACTACATTTTTTTTCATGGTGTGGTGCCACTGATTTGCGTGTATCATTTGGTGCCAGAGGGTCATTTTGAAAAAGAATTGTGCTTTGATTGTAAAGTTTCACTTTGGTTTATATATGAGTGATTTATGTCCAAGTAATATGTGTTATTGATATGATTTATTTTCAGAAATGTGTTGTTGTTGTTGTTGTCTATCAATGTTTATCAGTGGAACAGTTGTGTTGTTTGTTCTTGCTTCATATTTTGCTAAATTCCATTATTATTACCTGAAATAGACAATAAAAAAGATGACAGAAAAAATTATATATTATAAAAACATTATATCAACTTTTGGAACCAAAGTCTTCATATGGGTTGCTGTGTGTACAAAATGCATGGTTATGTGTGTGTGTGTGTGTGTGTGTGTGTGTGTGTGTGTGTGTGTGTGTGTGTCTTCAAGGTTGTGAGATAATGTGAAAATTTGATGCATGAATGTCTCCTGACAGTCATGTGTGTGAGGGACGGTAATACAAACTTCCTGATGGCCTGATAACACTGATTCTATGGACTGATAAATATGAAGGAATGTTGTCTCTATAGATTATGATATCATTAAAACCCTAATTAACTCTGATCAATATGGAGTAAAGTTGTCTCTAAATTCTTATGTCATCAAAACCCTGATTAACTCTGATCGATGTCTGGCCATCTTCCCCTGAGTGGACTGCAACCAACATTACGGGAGGCTCATGCAAGGACAGACTCTCCATCCAAGTGGCCCTTCCCTGAGGCCTTGTGACTGACCCAAATGGCATTGTCCAAATGGACCTTTAATGTTACCCCCATGACCCATCTCACTCCTTTAACACTGACTTTAACACTATGTCTGGCTGCTGCTACACTGTCCAGCCGTAATTCTTGATAACCACCTATGGACTGACTATCATGTAATGTTATGGGACAATATTTTGGAACTATTATAATGCTTAGACAACTTTTAGTCTATCATAGATTATGCCCCTTGAGTATGGATTGCCCAAGGTTTCTTCCTAGACTAACTAAAAATAAGAGTTTTCCTTGATCTCCGTTCTTGGGTGCTCCTTCTGTAAGCGCCATGAGACAATACTATTGTAAAGGCTCCGTAAAATAAAACTGAATTGAACTGAATTGGAGTAAATTTGTCTGTAGATTATGATATGATTAAAACATCAGCTCTGATCATTGGAAGAAAGTTGTCACTGCCAGTAATTTACTGCTGCCACAGTCACATTATAATGTCAGATAAAAAAGTATCAATCATGTCTGTTCTCAGATTATTTTTGCATTAAATATGCAAAGGTATTTAATATTCAACGTGGCTATAGGCCTACTGAAAAAAAAAACATTCAAAATGATTAAATAATATGATTTGAAAGAAACCAGCTACAGCAAAACAATGTGAGGACTTACCCTTTTCCCATTGATGAAGAAGATGAGTTGGCTACTCTCAGTTGAGGAGAACATCATTAAGCATTCAGTCTGAGTGAAGATGTGAATCTAGAATGCTTTGCAAGGCCACAGTGTCCTGTTAAATAGCATCTCAATACAACATGTGCAAGACATCACATGACAGGAGTCGTCAAATCAGTTTCACAGTTTTGGAAGAACTATTTCTGTGGAAGTGGCCAACCCTCAGCTTCAGAAAGTTCTACCAAATACTTATTCCAAACATTAACCACAACCCTGATTACAAAAAAGGTTAGTATATTATGTTAGAAGTGAGTTAAAAACGAATTATTCTCAAACTATGCAAATTCAGTACAAAGTTGTGTATTAATAGATAGATAGATAGATAGATAGATAGATAGATAGATAGATAGATAGATAGATAGATAGATAGATAGATAGATAGACAGATAGATGGATAGATACTTTAATGATCCAAAAGGAAATGTAGACATCCCATAGCTTGTAAGACACATACTTATCCATTCATCCCTCAGAAGGACAGGGAAAAGACCAACACCAATGGAATGGACATTCATGGTGAATATCTGTTCTGCATTCAGTCACTGTGAGAGCACCAGGAGGGGGAGACTGTAAAAGGTGGGTAGATGTGTCCATCAGTCTGCGGGGGTGAGTCAAAACCCAACCAAAGTCTGTATTTACAGGGAAAGTGGAGTTCAGGTAAATATAAAGTGTCAGTCAGAACAGGAAAGTACTGATTGCTGCGCTGCCTGGACATGAAAGAATGAAACATGCAAATCTAGGCTTTAAAAACAGATTGTGTGGTGTGTGTGACACAGAGAGACAGTCCCTTGTGTGGTGTGTGTGAGACGGAGAGAGACAGTCCCTTGTGTGGTGTGTGTGACACAGAGAGAGAGACAGTCCCTTGTGTGGTGTGTGTGACACAGAGAGAGACAGTCCCTTGTGTGGTGTGTGTGACACAGAGAGAGAGACAGTCCCTTGTGTGGTGTGTGTGACACAGAGAGAGACAGTCCCTTGTGTGGTGTGTGTGACACAGAGAGAGAGACAGTCCCTTGTGTGGTGTGTGTGACACAGAGAGAGACAGTCCCTTGTGTGGTGTGTGTGACACAGAGAGAGAGACAGTCCCTTGTGTGGTGTGTGTGACACAGAGAGAGAGACAGTCCCTTGTGTGGTGTGTGTGACACAGAGAGAGAGACAGTCCCTTGTGTGGTGTGTGTGACACAGAGAGAGAGACAGTCCTCTCACCTCCTCTGTCTTTGGCAGGAGACACAGGACTTATTGGGACATATTGCAGTCTATCAAGGGGCATATTGGGACGTATTTCAGTCTATCAAGGGGCATATTGGGACATATTGCAGTCTATCAAGGGACATATTGGGACATATTGCAGTCTATCAAGGGACATATTGGGACATATTGCAGTCTATCAAGGGACATATTGGGACATATTGCAGTCTATCAAGGGACATATTGGGACATATTGCAGTCTATCAAGAGACCTATTGGGACATATTGCAGTCTATCAAGGGGCATATTGGGACGTATTTCAGTCTATCAAGGGGCATATTGGGACATATTGCAGTCTATCAAGGGACATATTGGGACATATTGCAGTCTATCAAGGGACATATTGGGGCATATTGCAGTCTATCAAGGGACATATTGGGACATATTGCAGTCTATCAAGAGACATATTGGGACATATTGCAGTCTATCAAGGGACATATTGGGAGACATTGCAGTGTATCAAGGGACATATTGAGACACATTGCAGTTTGTCAAGGGACATATTGGGACACATTGCAGTCTATCAAGGGATATATTGGGACATATTGCAGTGTATCAAGGGACATATTGAGACACATTGCAGTTTGTCAAGGGACATATTGCAGTCTGTCAAGGGACATATTGGGGCATATTGCAGTCTATCAAGGGACATACTGGGGCATATTGCAGTCTATCAAGAGACATATTGGGACATATTGCAGTCTATCAAGGGACATATTGGGACACATTGCAGTTTGTCAAGGGACATATTGCAGTGTATCAAGGGACATATTGAGACACATTGCAGTTTGTCAAGGGACATATTGGGGCATATTGCAGTCTGTCAAGGGACATATTGGGACATATTGCAGTCTATCAAGGGACATATTGGGACATATTGCAGTGTATCAAGGGACATATTGGGACATATTGCAGTCTATCAAGGGCCTTGTTTGAGGATGGCATTGCAATAGTCCAAGTGGGAATCTCTGTGTGCTTATGTGAAGAATTAAGTAGTGCCTCTGACAGTGTGTGTGTGTGTTTAAGTGAGGGATAATGTATCGTAGTTCTGATAGTGTGTGTGTGTGTGTATGTAAGGGATAATGTATAGTAGCTCTGATAGTGTGTGTGTGTGTGTGTGTGTGTGTGTGTGTGTGTGTATGTAAGGGATAGTGTGTGTGTGTGTGTGTATGTAAGGGATAATGTATAGTAGCTCTGATAGTGTGTGTGTGTGTGTTTATCTGTATTGTCTACTGGTCAGTGCTGGGAAGATAATATTTAGAACTCTGATTTCTGGGGACCCACATCTCCGAGGACCTGTCCTGGTCGACTAACACCTCAAGCCTGGTCAAGAAGGCCCACTAGCGCCTCTTCTTCCTAAGGACACTAAAGAAAAAACACCTGTCCACTAGTATCCTGAGCAATTTCTACCGCTGTGCGATCGAGAGCATCCTGACTAACTGTGTGACAGTTTGGTATGGAAATTGCTCTGTCGCTGGTTGCAAGGCTCTGCAGCGAGTGGTGAAAACTGCTCAGAGAATCACAGGGACTCCACTTCTTGCCATTGACGATGTCCACAAGCACACAGCATTCTGAAGGACACCTCTCATCCTGCCAACATACTATTCCAACTCCTCCCCTCCAGAAGGCGCTACAGGAGCCTCCAGACTAAAACCACCAGGTTCAGGAACAGCTTCTTCCCCACAGCCGTCACACTACTGAACTCTTTCCCCCACTGAACCTCACACTGCACTCTGCTGCTATACCACTTGGACTGCACACCTGTACATCTGTATATACATCTGTACTTAACTATCTCTAGCACATCTGTATATTGCACATCTGTATATTGCATATCTGTATATACTTCTGTACATCTGTATATACTTAACACTTAATACAACTGTACATAACTATCTCTATTGCACATCTGCATATTGCCCTTTATATTGAATCTATATAGCACATCTGTATATTACCCTCATTATCTCTTCACCTTACATGTATATTGCTCTTCTGCCTATTTATTATTACTACTCTTATCTGAATATAATTTGCTCTTTAACTGTACATATTGCATACACTGTATATACTGCTGCTCTTTGCACTTCTGATTAGATACCAAACCGCATTTCGTTACCTGTATTTATACATGAGTAATGACAATAAAGTTGAATCTAATCTAATCTCAGTATGAGTGACTGAACTGACCACACTGAGACAAACTAGTTTAGGACAAAAGAAACTTTAATGTGCTCATGACAGTGTAGGGATAAACATTTCATTCATAAAATTAACTCTGACCAGACACACATTATATTGATAGGTTAAAAAGATCACTTAATTCACAAATATTGTTTGAATTAGATGAGTGAGTTGAGATGGTGAGTTTCCATCACTGGGAAATTAGATCTTTTAAAGTGTCCCAGTCCAGTAGTGCTGATGTGTGGGGCAGCTGGATGATCATCTGGTACTGAGTGTCTGGAAACTGCAGCATCTGCAGCAGCTCTGCTCCAGTCACACTGAT
>JAIFZK010000118.1:0-7500 GCA_027481765.1 Tenualosa thibaudeaui | reverse complement strand
AATCATTTAAATCAGTAACCATTAGAATGAGTGATAAAAAAGGACATAAACATTCCAACAACTCACACACACACACACACACACAAAAGAAAACACATGCCACACACACACACAAACACACATGCACACAAGGAGATACACACACACACAAAAGAAAACACATGCCACACACACACACAAACACACGCACACACACACACTCTCTCACACACACACACATACACCCACACACAGACACAAAAGAAAACACATGCACACACACACGCACACACTCTCCAAACAACTCACACACAGACACACACACTAACACACACACACACACACACACACATTAGAATGAGTGATAAAAAAGGCATTCCAACAATGCGCACACACACACACACACGCGCACGCACACAAACAGATACACACGCACAAACACACTCTCTCTCTCTCACACACACACACACACACCCACACACACACACAGACACAAAAGAAAACACATGCACACACACACACACGCACACACACAAACACGCACACACACTCTCTCGCTCTCTCTCACACACACACACACAAGCAGATACACACACACACACAAAAGAAAACACATGCCACACACACACACACACACACACACACACACAAAACACATGCACAGATACACACACACACACACAGACACAAAAGAAAACATGCACACACACCTTGAAAACAGTAGACAACTCATTAGTTTTGCTGATGGGTTGATGAACTCTTTGTTCTTCCTGTTGTTTGCTGAAGGAAACAGAAGAACAGCAGGTACTGATCAGCAAATCATAGAGGTACACAGGTAAATATTAACAGCCTAATGTTACTCACTAAAAGGATAACAAAAATTGAATATTGACACATCTGTCCTATAATCCAATGAAGGTTCAGCTCAAGTTGTTTATGAATATTTATTTAAACTGATGCAATAGAAAACATAATCAACATCTGCAGCAGCCTACTGAAGTCCTGTAACATTGGGTTCATGTGAGACATTTAGAGTGACAGGCGCTGAATTAGACCTCAGTCTATAAAACTTCAAATACAATATAATGACACACTAGTTTATTTTTAATTATATTATTCATTATAAAGCATAATTTATTCTATCATGTCTATGCTATTTTGTTCTGTTTTGTCTTGTTTGAAAATAATGCCCAGTTAGGAGAGTAGGGTTATACAGTCTGAGGATGATGCCTGTCTCCTAATTCAATGGGGATATCAGATTGGTATCGGCCGACATGTAAACTCATGTATTGGAATGTGTATCAGAACTGAAACAGTCGGATCGGTGCACCTCTAGACAATATACTCCAAACACTAACACTAAGTATACAGGTAAATCTGCTCCAAACACCTACACTAATCGTACAGGTAAATCTGCTCCAAACAGTAATCATACAGGTAAACACAACACTAATCATACAGGTAAATGCTTAAATAATGCTTTTAAAGAAGATTATTTGGATTATTGTGTACAAAGCTGTGTGAAAACTGTGAAGCCAAACATGAATCCAATTCACAACTTGTGAACTTCATCATGGACATCAAACTTGTAGGCTACATTCAAATCTGCAAAACAAATCCTGAGTCATAAGTTCATAATGGCACACAGCTATGTAGCACAAGTCCCAAATCCCCTCTGTGAAGAAGGTGGTCCATCACCCTGTTTATGTTATCAGGGGCAGAATCACATGCATAATGTCCACATGTTCCACAGCACTGCACAAATCAACAGGTGAGAACAAACCACCTTTCTGGGTCACAGCCCACCAATACCTGTGGTCAGGATGACTGCCTCCCTTACTGAAGTTGATGCCATCATCCTTTGACTGATCACTCTTCATGGACACACAGCTGAATGCAGGGGAGTCTGGTCTACTTTTCTGAATAGGACTATCAGTCATGATAACACAGTGTTAAACGCAGGCATGGCGTTAAGGAGATTATTATTTTTAGAAAAACACAAATAAATCATTAATAAAAACAAGGCCAAAACACACACACACATACCTTGTACGTCCATATTCACCAGCAGATTCTCTATGCTGACTCATGTTGGGGGCAGAACAGAGCTACAGTCACTCCCTGTTTGAGACAGAAAATAAGTTCATGGTCAGGTTAACAACAACAGGACTCTGGTCTTAAATGAAAGTATGAAATGCATGTCATTAAATATAGTTAAGATAATGCATTCAATGCATCATATATCAAATAAACTGATAGAAGCAAATGAAGTTCTGAGAGTGTCACGACTTCTACGTTTGTTTTATTGAATGTTCAAAGGTGGTCAGTGAGCAAAAAGGTGTTTGTTCACTTTTGATTTCTAATGCATGATGATTCTAATAAATAAACATATTGAGGCTACGCATTTCTCCTTAGACAGTGGATTGCAAGTTGTTATTCTAGTCATGATAAAACCACGCAACTCATTCGGGTGGACGAGCCCATCACAGAAACATTCAACTTTACTTTTGACTCTGAGATCTGAGAAAACTGACTTTTTGCGACGTCCACAAAGCCAATAACATGCCTTGGAATTTGTATGCTGTAAATGTGAAATAGCAAATGCTCAAATATCATGAAACCATTCACATCACACTATTGCATTTTATTGGCGTTATGGACGTGAAAATAATCATTTCCCGTGGAATAGCCCCTACATTATTTCTGACAGAATTATTAAAAGTGTCTTAGGCTACTTGGCAGCTTAGTAGGCCTACTGTAAGGCTATTTGCAGTTCAAAATAGGCTGTAACCTCAAATACGGAAGGACTTTAATATAAGCTAATGCACTAGTTAGCCTAAACCAAGACGGGTAAAAAATAAAGTAGCCTAGTAGTAAGGGGCCAAGAATATCCGTTTAAACACACTCTCTACTCTCTAACAAACAGTCCTATTGCTGATTACTTACTTACTTCTGCCGTCGATAATGCATATTTTTTCCAGCCTCAAAAAAACACAAAAGTAGCTACGACGTAGTTATACTCAGAATGCAGGCCTACGATATCCTTTCAGTTTCTGTATTGCCGTGAAATTAGAACCTATGTACGGCCAATCCACCTGCACAAAAGCTTCCGGGTTCTCTTCCCGACTTTACCAGCAGGTGGCAGTATATAAACACTGTTTGACCTGTTTAACCCCAATTTTTTTCTGAAAATTTCAGTACATGGATTTTACTCCTGAGACCTTCCCATTACACAAACATTATGCAAATTTTATGTTAAATAAGTGAATTTTTTGGTTTTATACTTGGTCAACATAGTCCTTTGGAAAAATTCAATAAAGCCTATTTGCACACTTGTAATCTTAAAATGAAAGCAGTGATAACAGTGACCACCACACACAGAATAATGAGATATGGTTAAGTTTTTGCTCATAACTTTATTACTGTATTATCATACTGGTTATCATAACACAATGAATACACACAGTCTAAACAGGAGACAAACCTGAAACCATGTATCGGAATCAGTAACAGAACTAAAAAAAGTCGGATTGGTGCATCCCTAATAGAAACACAAACACACACCACACATACACGCTCAGATACCAGACACACACACACACACACAAACACACACATAAAATATATACACTATATCACACACATTAAAAGACACAAAAAGGCACACATGTGTACACACACACACATCACACACACCTCTTCCTCTCTCTCTCCCTGACAATGACGGCCCACTGCCCACACCCTTCCACAGCACACAAGAGAGTACAAGGCCTACAGCCAATGGCAGCACTGGAGGAGGAGAGGAGAGGAGAGGAGAGGAGAGGAGAGGAGAGGAGAGGAGAAGAGAGGAGAGGAGAGGAGAGCCCCTCTGAAGGCCTGAATGATTTCTTCCTGTTAGTCTGAAGCCCAATCTGATAAGGTCACCAGCAACCTCATCATTATATACACACACACACACACACACACACACACACACACACACACACACACACACACACACACACACACACACATACATGTACACACACATAGTTATTCACCTAAGCAGCTGACTTCACAAACACACATAAAAACACAGGCACACACACAGAGAGACAGAGAGACAGAAAGAGGGAGAGAGGGAGGAAACCTCTAGAGAGTTTGCAGACAATGGCATCTAAAAACATTTTAAGAGAGAAATGAATACTTTTGTTTTTCATGATCTAGCAAACTGTGTTGAGTTGGTATAGGGTGTTGGAGTCACTGTCTCCAACATTTAATTTCACAAGCTGTGAATTATGAATTAGACTAGATATAATGCTAAAATAATATGACTATGGTGATATACAAAAGAAGACCAAATCTCACTACCTCAGATCAGGGTGACCATCTCCCTCTCTGAAGTAGATGATACGTTCCCTTGAACAGATCTGTTGATCTGTTCCCCACTCACTCTTCTGGGACACATAGCTGGGTGCAGGAGATGCTGGTCTAAATTTGTTGTCCACATTGGAATTATACATGTAGTTCTATAAAACAAGAGTATATCAGGGGACCTTTGACCTCTCTCTCTCTCTCTCTCTGTGTGTGTGTGTGTGTGTTGATGGCTGCTGATGCCAATCCTTAGTAAATCCTTAGTTATTCTGTACATGTGTAAAAGATGCCAGCTAGCCTAACTGTGCATGTCCATTAGTTAACCTCCCTTCCAACATCTGAAGAAGCTTCTAGTCAGTTGTGGGTTCGAGCCCTGGCCTGGACTGCACAGGATAACCGTGGTTACACATGATGGTCTGACTTTATGTGATTTAGACACCCAGACAATATTTATTGATCATCAGAATATGTTTAGTATCTACCTATTCTACATCATTTAAATTGCTCTGTTGACAAAGCACAGCTATGTTAGCACAAGTCCCAAATCCCTTCTGTGAAGAAGGTAGTCCATCACCCTGTTTAGGTTATCAGGGGTAGAATCACATGCATGATGTCAGTGTTGGCCAAGCTTCTCAGAAAATGTATTTAGCTAAGTTACCAGTTACTGTACATCAGATGAAGCTTCAGCCTAAGGCTGGGTTGCACTGATGTGGTTTCATTTTTAAACTGGATTAAATCACAGTATACTGACTAATTATGTTACACCAAGTTTAAACCCAGTTTCAATTTATTTTACATGAATCTCTGGTTAAATTTAATCTCATTTACCCCTAGACTGCCAGTTTAACTTAAACCATCCCTGGAGGTTTTCAGTGGCAACATGAATTTCACAACTTAATGTTAACAAAATAAATTAGAGACTTTTCAAAACAAGATACAAAGATGAAGACAAACACACACACACACACACACACACACACACACACAGAGAAACACCTGACCTTGCACTTCCACATCCTCCAGCAGAATCTCCATGTTGACTCATGATGGGAGCAGAGCTGTGACCACTTCCTGTTTGGGACACAGCACATGACAATATGATCTGTGCCCACTTCCTGTTTGGGACACAGCATGTGACCCAACATAATCATTAATTTAAACAACTTCTGACATTTTAGAGAAATTATCTGTCATTTGTACATAAGACTACTGCAATCACTAGCTGTTAGTTAGATAGCTGAGATTGACAGTCAAATCAGAGCAACCCTGTTTCCTAGCTTTACATGTCATGTAGATGAATCTCCAGTTGTTATGACTTCTGATGTGTTTTCTCCAGACAGCTGCTGAGTGTGGATCCCTTCTCAGTCCGTCCCCCCTCCTTCCCCTTTGTGTCTCTTCCCTTGCAGTCAGTTCACTCACGCCATCTCAGGTTGAGGTGTGGCTGCTGCGTGAATAACCTCACTCCTACGTTTTACTCTTCCCTCTAACTTTGCCGCCACGGGCCCAGTCAGCCTGGAGAACTGTAGCACTAGGAGCTGTGTACTATTTTTCATTCATTCATTTCTTATTTTATTCTATATTTAATTCTTCCCCTTCCTTCACCCACGGCCTGCAGCCTACCGAACCACATCTAATTGGCCAAAATCTGTACAGCAGCATGTAGCCTTCTGTGTGAACACGTCCTAGTGGCAAAGTGTGGGCTGAACCTTTTCCATGTGTCCTTTTGATGGTGTTCTTCACTTTTCTGATGGTTTTGCATCTCGTGTGAATGTAGTCTAGTCCATCACCTTGAGTTTGAGGACTGCCTAGGTTATGGCCCAACTGTGATTTCGGCTTATTCAGTCTTTACAAAACAAGGCTTTCAGAAAAAACGCAGAGAGAATCAAAAATATTCAAAATGCAAAAATCCAGAGAAGACAGGAGGCAGAAGGCAAAAACAAAATCTCTTAACAGGAGGTCCAAAAAACTCGACACAAGACAAAGAGCAGGCAAGACAGACAGGACAAGAAACAGTTTTAACTTCAGGAAACTCACAGAAACAGATTACAAGAGGAAATCAAAAGACAATCAGAGACAGAGCACAGGAACCATGGGGGATAAATACTGTGGGAAGGGGAGCAGGAACCAATGAGGGACAAAGACATAATGGCTGAGTAATTGACAATGATAATCACAAACAGGTGGGAGACAAGAAACACAGTGACAAAAGGTAAACCCCAGAAATGTCCAGCAGATGGGGCCAGACAGGGAACAAAAACAGGGAAACACTGACATGCAGGCCACCTTGTAAAGGGTTTGGGCATCTGTGTACGTTATTGTTTTTTTCTATTCATTTATATTCTTTTTGTCACTTTTAATGTAGGCTACATCACTGTCCAAAAAGAAAGAACAAACACACCAATAAATTACTCACTGACTGATTGAAACTGCCTCTATCTCCATTCATTTGGACAGCCTGTGGTGTCCACTAGTCATCACTGTAGCCTAGGATTCATCAAAGGTTTGGTGATTTGGGCACTTGGCCCTGTTACACTGACATTATCAGCTATCTGACATTATTTGTGGATAACTAATTAATCACATGCAATGCATAAATGGTGGTGAAACATGGTAATGTATATGAATTAGCCCCTGTTCTTGTAGCAGCAGGAATGACTTGAGTTGACCAAGCATTCCTGTGATATGCATAGGCTGCAAATTGTTTTGAGACCATTCTCCCTCAAAGTTAGGTGACGGTTCCAGTTCCTTTCTGGGTTCTACTTCTACATTTTCATGTGTATGTGTGTGTGTGGTAACATCCATAGAGGCTACTCGCCCAGTGTGTGTGTGTGTGTGTGTGTGTGTGTGTGTGTGTGTGTGTGTGTGTGTGTGTGTGTGTGTGTGTGGTAACATCCATAGAGGCAACTAGCTGTTATAATCTTCCCTTCTGCATTGGATGGAGTTGTATGGTGTTGGTTGTTTGAAACCTCCAGGGGGTTGTGTTTGTGAGTGCCTGTTGGTGTAGGCTGATTGTCTGTCTTGTCTTCTGAAATCTCTGTAATATTGTCTCCTTCTTACAGGTAAAGGAGTAGCTGCAACTTCAGCATAAGTTGAGTTGGATGGAGGATCTTTACCTAGATTGGACCAGCCTATTCAAACCCCACACACTCACATGATGAGGTTGCTGTA
>JAIFZK010000056.1:1617500-1793393 GCA_027481765.1 Tenualosa thibaudeaui | reverse complement strand
AAAATTTACTAAAAATTATTTAAAATGTGTGTTTCTAATTATTAACTATTTGCATCTTGCATCCTTATAATAAGACCAGAAACAAGATGCTTTTCTCATCTTTAGGCATTACTTTAGTTAGGCAACAGAAACCAAGTGATGAACACAAAATGAGGGTTAGATGATATTACATAATGTATTTAGTAATATACTTTATTATTACTAATAAAGAACATTGCTTCTAAATTTGTTGTAGAATCTTATGGTTGACCTACCTTAAGATGGACATTGTCAGACTGGTGGTCAATACAGACGTGAATTGACTGTTCTTCGGTGGCCAATTATGCTGTACTCGTTCATAACTGACTGTGTGAAACTTAACCCACTGCACACATCTCAACAGAGAGAAATGGTGGGCTGCTACATCTCTGTCGTGTGGTTAAGATTTTTTGTTTTTTAACCATCTCAGCTAACAACTAAAACAGAGTCTTAATTTGTTTTTCTCTGCGTCCTTGACTTGGTCAAATGAAAATGAACTTTAAATTGGGAGGGGGGATAAATAATCTTGCTTTAGGTATATGAGGGAGTTTCAAGACCTACAGTAATATAAGAGTACAGGAAGTTCATATGTTAAGACAAGAAAAAGAGAGCCCATTCCCAGGATGTATTTGTTCATTTTCTATTTCCATTTTGAGAATAAATTTACGTAGCATAAGTTGTTATTGTGAACATTTCAACCTTTCTGCTTTTAACCACCGGCATTGATTGACGAGTAAGCCTATTGTACGGTCTCATTTTCACAATTCGTTTTTCACAAATTTATACCAAAGATTACAGCCACAAGTGCCATTCATTGACACCCTGGTAATGATGTGTAAAACAGTGTCATCTAGACCTTAGAAGTTAAAGGAGAAATACGGTCATTTTCGACATGCATCTCTGCTATTTGTGGAATAAAAAGGAAAAGAAAATGGATATAAGATAGATCCTGTGCTCCTGATTTTATCCCCAGGCCTTTTACTCATCTATGCCAATGAGGGTGCATAATTGTTCTCTGTACTAGACCTTTACTGACCTCAATCGAGACCTCCTCTGCGTCAGGTCCTCCGTCTCTCCCCTGCTCATCACTCACTCTCGTAAAAAATCGTTGCATATCTATCTAGCCAACGAACAGACAACAATAATACATTATCTTGTGCCAAAACTAATGCTAACGCCATGTTTTCACTCTCGGAATAGATTGGGAATAGATACCAACATTAAGTGCTGCTATACTTGATAGATTTGACAGAATATTAGACAGCTAATAAAAGTTAGTTCACGATGTTGGCATTTTAGACCCCGTTCGATTTTGCTTACAACATTATTGTTTTAACAAGGCTACAAAATCGTCCTTCCTTCCCTCCCCATAGCTAAATGTTCAGGTTAAGCAACAACCGCTGCTATCAACTTGCAATCTCTCACCGTGTGTAATTGACTGCTGTTGACTGCTGTCTTCAGTTGCGAGCTTCAGTTGAACTCGCTTTCTTGCTGGCTCGTGTTCACTGCATGTATGCACTTATTTAAAATATATTTTAAAGATCAAGATAATACTCATAAATAAAGTGTCGCCCCAAATTATAGGGGGTTCTGGAATTTTAGGGAGACTGAAGCCCCCCTAAATTATGGCTAGCATCGTCCATGATGTGCTGAAGTAAAATTTATCAAAACTATTTAAAATGTGTGTTTTTAATTGTTAACTATTTACATTAATCTTACATCATTATGATAAGGCTAGAAACAAGATGCTTTTCTAATCTTTAGGCATTACTTTAGTTAGGCAACAGAAACCAATTGATGAACACAAAATGAGGATTAGATGATATTACATTACTATATTTAATAATATACTTCATTATTACTAATAAAGAACATTGCTTCTAAAATTGCTGTAGAATCGCATGGTTGACCTACATTTAGATGGACATTGTCAGACAGGTGGCCAATACAGACGTGACTTGACTGTTCTTCGGTGGAGAGTTATGCTGTACTCGTTCATAACTGACTGTGTGAAACTTAACCCACTGCACACATCTCAACAGAGAGAAATGGTAGGCTGCTACATCTCTGTCGTGTGGTTAAGACGTAGGTATACTTTTTTTCTTTTTCTTTTTTGTTTTAACCATCTCAGCTAACAACTAAAACAGAGTCTTAATTTGTCTTTGTCTGCATCCTTGACTTCAAATAAAAATTAACTTTAAATTGGGAGGGGGGGATGAATAATCTTGGCTTTAGGCATATGAGGGAGTTTTCAAGACCTACAGTTATAAGAGTACAGGAACATTTGTTAAGACAAAAAAAGAGAGCCCATTCCAAGGATGGATTTGTTCATTTTTCTATTTCCATTTTGAGAATAAATTTACGTAGCATAAGTTGTTATTGTGAACATTTCAACCTTTCTGCTTTTAATCACCGGCATTGATTGACGAGTAAGCCTATTGTACGGTCTTATTTTCACAAATTTATTCCAAAGATTTGCCTATCTACAGCCACAAGTGCAACATTCATTGACACCCCTGGTAATGATGTGTAAAAAGTGCCATCTAGACCTTAAAAGTTAGAGGTGAAATCCGGTCATATTCAACATGTATCTCTGCTATTTGTGGAATAAAAAGGAAAGGAAAATGGATTTAAGATAGGTCCTGTGCTCCTGATTTTATCCCCAGGCCTTTTTACTCATCTATGCCAATGAGGGTGCTGTGTGAGAGGAAGAACCAAGAGAGAGACTACAGCCAGAATCAGACATTTTGTGTACAGCCCTGTGGTAGCACCCAATACCACATAACTTAATAGTCTTAATTTACTGATTATTATGTCAGCTCATTGAAGTATGCAGATCACAATGGTGTTCAAAACTTTCAGCTAGTTTATGATGAGGGGTGATGTTCCCTTCAGAAAGAGGATGTCTGTGTCTGTAAGTGTTCAATTGTTTCATTTCTTTGAAGCATATTTATAAGTGTTTCAACACCTCACCAGGTAGAACTGAGCATTATCATGCATTTCCTCAGTGCTTTGAGTGCTGAATGTAAAAACAATGCAGTCAACCAACCAACCAAAAATTTATTTTTCTTAACACCTTCCTGCTCAACGACCTGAACAGCTTCTTTGCACACTTTGAAGTGCAAAACAGCACCCACCCACAGACTCATATTCGAATGCCCTTTACCCAGCCCTGGACAAAAAGACTCAATGTCAGAATGCTGTTCAATACTTCAGTTCGGCATTCAACACAATAATAACACCTCATCTGCAAACTGGACAAGCTGGGTCTCAGCACCTCCCTCTGCAACTGGCTGCTAGACTTCCTCAGCAGAGACCACAAGCAGTACGTGTCAGCAGCAGAACCTCAGACACTTTCACTCTGAGCACAAGGGCTCCCCAAGCCTGTGTGCTCCGTCCTCTGCTCTTCACCTTGCTGACACATGACTGCAAAACAACCTGCAGCACCAACCACCTCTTGAAGTTTGCAGACGACACAACTCTGGAAAGAGGTAGACCTGCTGGCCACGTGGTGCAGAGACAACAACCTCCTGCTGAATGTCAGCAAGACTAAGGAGATTGTTGTTAACTTCCGGAGAGGCCACACCCAACACCCGCCACTGACCATCGATGGTGCTGCTGTGGAGAGAGTGACCAGCACAAAATTTCTGGGGGTGCACATCAGTGAGGACCTCTCCTGGACCACCAACACCGTATCATTGGCGAAGAAAGCCCAGTAGCACCTCTACTTCCTGCACAAACTGAAAGGGCAAGTGCTTCACCTCCCATCATGACCACTTTCTACAGAGGAACCATTGAGAGCATCCTCTCCAGCTGCATCACTGTGTGGGGTGGAAGCTGCACGGACTACAACAGGAGAGCACTGCAGCGCATAGTGAACACAGCTAGGAGAATCATCGGGGCACCACCCCCCTCCCTGCAAAACATATACACCACCCGCCTCACCCAAAATGCGCTCACAATTGTCAGTGATGCAAGCCACCCCACACACACAATCTGTTCAGCCTCCTGCCCTCTAGGTACAGGAGCCTCCGATCCCACACCACCAGACTCACCAACAGCTTCATTCATCAGGCGTCAGGATGCTGAACAATCTCTCCCCTCTCCATCTATCCCTCTCTCCCCTTGCCACCTACAGCCCCAACCACCAGGCTGCCAGGAAGCTAGGAAACCTGGGCCACCAGGAAGCTAGGAATCTGCCCAAGAAGAGTACTCCCAAAGAACACTTGGTCTTGACCTCCCTCCATGTCTCATATTCTTTGACCTAGATGCCTTCTTGCACCATTTCTGACTATTAACTTCCAATAGGAACTGCCTAATGTGTGTCTGCCAAGTGTTCCAGATTGGGCAACCTCTCTGACACATCTACCCCCATGTGCGGTTCCATACTGCTACCTTACTATTTATCTATATTTGCACATATCATCTACTCTGCCACCTCTACCACTCTGTATGCTGCTAGCCACTTTGGACTCAAGTATGTTCCTATCTATTTCACTTGTCTCTGTATGTGAACTTTTGTAGGGCTAAATTATTTATTCATATTGCACTGGGTGCAATCTCACTTGAAGAGACTACTGTAGTGGTTAGGGAAAATGTTACTTACTGTATGTATGTTACTTGCCACACTTAGGATAGGTAAGAACACCAATACACTACATTACTTTATTTTGTATTGTCTGGCACTTTAATGTTTGTGAAATGGTAAATGTCTAACTCGATTGTCTTATGTTCAATGTTCAATGTCCGTCTTTGTTTAAGCATGGGATAGTAAGAAACAGAATTTTGATTCCTGTTGTCTTGTGAAGAATTGACTATAAAGCTGACTTTGATTTTGAAAAAAAAAAAGTGACTAAATCTATGTGGGGCATTTCCTGCAGTCTTATACACTTCTGAGTTCTGAGTTGCTTTCTGGAGAGTCACTTAAACTCTTTGCATTTTGAAAGACCCCACTCTCACTTTCTTTCTCTCTCTCTCTCACACACACACACACACACTTTCAGTTGTTGACAAAGGCTACTTGTCAAGATAGTGTTGTTTCTTAGCTGCAGTGTCATACTTTGGATTTGCTCCTGGGGTTGAGAGCTGTGAGATCAATGACACAACAGCACCATCTAGTGCAAATACATACACACACACAGATACACAGACATACAGACACATTTCACTGCTTTTGATGAAGATTAAGTTCAATTTTATTAATTTGTAAAACATTCTAACATGTTGTCCATGTTGCAGCAGATGGACATAGCGGCTGTGATGGCCTGATGGTTTGTGTGGTCGGCTATATCCCAGGCCTGTCAGGGTGTGTTGATAGTACTGTAGATCCTATCATCTTCCTCCGCTCTGCAAACACAGATCAGCATGCACTCATTCTGTCCCAGCTAAGAAATGAGTTTGGTGTGGTGGAAGAATGTGAAAGGTGGTTGCATTTCTGCAATACTCTTCACTAACTATATGTGCTGAGAGAGCTATATGAGCAATATGAAGGTCTAAAGGGCAGCCACAGGACACTTCTGTGTTCTCTTTCTTAATATTTAACTCAGCTACCTCATGTGGTACAATGTGGTATTACAAGTTAGTCAGACCCTCGCTGGTTGGTGTGTTTGCTAACTTCAGGGGATATAGACAACACAGCTTTTTGACAATCAACATTTTGACATCACAACAGTTCTTTCTTCAAAACCAGTTCCAAGTTATTTAAAATATTTTAGTTAAAAAAAATTGCATTTAGGACTGCTTGCTTGTCATGATTACAATCACCAAACTGTAAGGCCTACGTGTGACAGAATTGAGGAACTGTTGCCCAGTACTGAACTTATATGGTTTGCACAGCAGTTATGAATGCCTGCCACTACAGACAGTGTCACCAATTACCAATATTGAGGGGTATAAATATGATTAGGCTTTCAACCCAGAATGCATCAATGGCTGTTGCCGACTGCAGCCGGCTTGGTAATGTTGAGTGCACCTAATGCCTCTGAGAAACTTTTAAGTGTGCCCACCTGGTGGCAGCACTCCCTCTGTGGAGCTGGGATGAAGTGCAAACAGTGTTGTCATGCTGTGCAGAGGTCTGAGGTATCTCCACAGTGGAGTATAGTGGTTCTTCCTGTCTTTTGCAGCTCTTCTTCTGAACCCTGGCATACTGAACGCTGTCTTGATCGCATGAGATTTCAACTCTATGTGTGGAATCAGAGGTCAGGGCTCTTGCTGCTACCGTGTTGTGCATCAGGCAAGAGTCATTCTGCTCAGGAAAGGGAAAACTGCATGTTATTCTGTGTGAAGCAGATATTAAGTTGCTACTGTAGCACACACAATTAAGACACAGTTCTTTTTTTTTCTTCAGTGCCACATATTCATTTTGTTCTGAAATCTTGTTAAAAGCGTTTCCAAGAAACAAAAGCTCTGCCAGTTCGGTTGTGAGCATAAATAATGGTCAAACTCCTTCGACCAACATAGTCTAGCTTTTGAGGGGGTGTTCAACTCGTCATGGTGAAAGACCCTGGTTCAACTGACTCTGGACTGTTGTTTTAAAAGTGGCCAGTATCTTACATGCTGCCAAACAATGAAACACTACAGTGACGTGCCTTTCCATGGAAGAGCCTGAAGAGATCATTGTGCAACAGACAAAATATAAAAAATTGTGTGAAGTTCCTCACCTGCATGTTGGAATCATTGGGCCTTCTATCAGCTGTAACTTTTGCATTCTTCTTCCTGTTTTATTGATAAGACGATCATGTATGTGATGATAATGATCACGTATGTAATGTTAATGAGGTACAAAGGTAAAGTTACAGAAAGAAAGAAACAGTAACTTTGTAATAATGGTACAATTCACAGTTTAGCTAAAGCTTTCTTCATAATGATTTTAATTCATGAAGTAATCATGAATTCATTCTGCTCACCATGAACTAATGATCTACAGTCTTGACGGATTACATCAGACTTACTTCAGTATCATTATGGGATGTTAAAGCAATATTAATACATTATTTGATATACAAAGTATGTCAGTCTTAGCACAAAACTATAGAGGAATATTGGTAGGAATCACCTCAGGGACATAATTCCAAGCATCAACAGTATGACAAGAATGATGAATATGGTGATAATTGCTGATAGTATGGCAACAACTTCAAAACCTTTTGTCAGGGAAAATGAGATAACAAATCTCAGAAAAGAGAAGAACTGAGGAAATGGTGTTGCATGACTGAAATAATATGGCAAGATAGTAACAATAATCATTCATCTGTTTGTATTTACATAAAACCACACTGACCTTGAGACAGAATTGCAACTTCAGTGGAGCTCTGAGAGCCCACTTCATTCTGTGCCTCACAGTAGTAAAGTCCACTGGTATCAGAGGTGACATTGAAGCTGATGCTCTCCCCTGTGCCCCTAACAAGACATTCATCTCCACTCTTCATGTACCAGGTGTAGTTGTGCACTGGTGGGTTGGCATCACTGCTGCAGATCAGAGTCACTGAACTTTCTTCTTCGTCATGACTGATAGAAACTAAGACATTCTTGGGTTTGTCTGTTAAAACACATCCTCAACTTTTATTTTAGTCATATCAAAACTGAGTACAAATTATGACAATACAATTCACTCAATATCAATAATGCATGGAAGATATAGATCACCAAATGGAAAGCAGAATAGACTTACTTTCAACACTAAAAAAGACAACAATGTATTATGTCTAAGTGAAGTACAGTAGATCTTAAGTCAAAGGGATCAAGCAGAGCTAATCAACCCATAGCCCTTTTGTTCAAGGTTGCCGAGTGCTGTCAGTAGGAATAAGAGACAATTTGGTACAACATTGTCTGAATTTGTAAACTGACAGCTAATGCAAAACAAAACGGAAACAAGGTTGTCAGCAGCACTTGGCAACCTTGAACAACAGGGCAATAGGTTGATTGGCTCCGGACATGCTTTAACTTACAAGTGACATTGAGAAACACATCAGTTGAGGTGAGATTCTCATGTCTAACAGCACAGGAGTAACTGCCTGCATCCTCACTGCTGACTGGGTTTAAATGCAGTGTGTGTCTGGTTCTGGGTTGATAGTTCAGGGGCTGTCCATTCTTGTGCCAGATGAAGATGGGGTGATTACTCAGACTGCAGGTTGTTTCACAGGTGAGGGTCACGCTCTCTCCTTCAGTCACTGCTTCAGGAGGGATAAGCACCTGCAGACCTAGTTTTGTTTTGGGAGACACAGTGACGTATACACACACAACTTTCATTTCTAAGTTAAAATCTTCCCAGTGATGGCTTACCTGTAACTGTTATGTTGACTCCAGGTAATCCTGTGTAAATCTCTCCTTGTTCTGTTACACACCTGAAGCCGTATTCCCCAGAGTGACTCTCTTTAATGTCTTTAAGACTCAGGGTACAACTCTTCTCTTTATATTGATACTCTGTATGGTTTTGATAACCTTTATCCAGGCTTAGGTCTCCCAGGTGATTACTTGGTTGAACCAGAATGTTTTTGAACCAGAACGCTGTATTGATAGTTTGATCTCTGGGATACTTGTAGGTGCAAGAAATATCCACAGATGAACGCTTCAGTACACAGAGACTGTTAGATGAGTAGGTCACACGCCAACACTGTTTAGCTGGAGCACCTGCAAAAAAGTATTTATGTGTATTAATTATGTATGTATGTAAGTATGCATGTATGCATGTATGTATGTTTGTGTGTATGTATGTATGCACTCTTGTATGTATGTATGGATTTATTTATTTATTTTATTTAGTTGGTTAGTTATTTTTTTTTAATTAATCTGTGTACAGGTGTAGTATAATGATTGTGTGACAGACACCAACACAACTATTGAATAAATATAAGTAAACTAGTCTGCTGTTGTTGTTATTTTTATCTTTTTTTTTGGTATTTTAAACTATACTCACACACTGCAGGGGAACGGTGAGCTTTGTAACCTTGCACAGCACAGGAGTAACTTCCCTCCTCTTCAGCTCTGGTTAAGTCCAGTAGTATGGACGCTGTGGTTTTGTCTTGCACCTGTTGTCCATTCTTGTACCAGACATACTGAGAGCCCAAGTCACAGGAGGTGCTGCAGGTCACTTTAGTCTGATTCTGATCACCTCCAACAGGCTCCTCCTTCACCTGCAGGTCTAAGAGGAGAGATTAGACATAGTTATTACACCAACTTAAACTTGAGTACCATTCTCATGAGTAGCAAAGAAGAAAATAGTCTGTAAAATATGTGTGCTTCAGTACCTGTGACTAAGAGTGTAACACCTTTGTTGGCTGTTATCCAGCTCCTATGCAGGAATGTATAAAACCGAAAGTGATAAACTCCAAAGTGCTGCTCTGTCAGTTTGCCTATTTTCAGACTGCAGTCAGGATATTTGTGAGCACTACTGACTTCGCTTACTATCCCTCCCTTCTTTTCATACCAGTCTCCTCCCATATAGTGACCAATCCAGGAATAGTGGTAGCTACAAGACAGGACCACTGATGCTTCTTTAAGACCACAGACTTGTGTAGACGAGTAGGACACACTCCCTCCACACTGCACGGCTGAAACACGTCACAGTGGAGAGCTGAGTTAGATAAAATATCAGACGTTTTTTGTCAGGTATCACATCTTCTCATTCCTGAGTGTTTGGAAGTAGCAACTAAACATGTCAAGTGCCCTCCATGCCTTCTAAATTGATCTCCTATATCAGTTGAGAGCCTAAATCATATAGGTTTAGATTGGTCAACTTTACCTGCCAGCCTCAGGAGAAATACAGCAGTCAACATGAACATGCTTTCAAAACACATTCTCACTTTCCCTGCAATAATAATATAACACAGAGCATACTTGTTATACAGAGTCAGTGAAAGACTTCTTGAGGAGTGAATTATGAGCTGAAATTGCTCACCATAGAGTTGTCTGAAGTAGCTTTGGCAATTAAAGCTGCTGCTTCTTTGAATAATGCATTTGCTGGACAGGATTGGATATAGTTTAATGCTTCAGTTTAACTTCAGATCTCATGTAGTTGTTAAAATCTTCAAATATCACACAGTTGTTGCAACTTTTATTGTGACTGATGTGGTTCTGGTTCCCAGGCTGCTTCATCACTACTCATGATGTTTTACACGTATCCCCGATCACTACTCATGATATTTTACACGTATCCCCGATCACTACTCATGATGTTTTACACGTATCTCCGATCACTACTCATGATATTTTACACGTATCTCCGATCACTACTCATGATGTTTTACACGTATCTCCGATCACTACTCATGATGTTTTACACGTATCTCCGATCACTACTCATGATGTTTTACACGTATCTCCGATCACTACTCATGATATTTTACACGTATCTCCGATCACTACTCATGATATTTTACACGTATCTCCGATCACTACTCATGATATTTTACACGTATCTCCGATCACTACTCATGATGTTTTACACGTATCTCCGATCACTACTCATGATATTTTACACGTATCTCCGATCACTACTCATGATATTTTACACGTATCCCCGATCACTACTCATGATGTTTTACATGTATCCCCAATCGCTACTCATGATATTTTACATGTATCCCCAATCGCTACTCATGATATTTTACACGTATCTCCGATCACTACTCATGATATTTTACATGTATCCCCAATCGCTACTCATGATATTTTACACGTATATCCGATCACTACTCATGATATTTTACAAGTATCTCAGATCACTACTCATGATATTTTACACGAAACAACTATCACTACTCATGATGTTTTACACGTACCACTGATCACTACTCATGATATTTTACACGTACCACCGATCACTACTCATGATATTTTACACGTATCCCCGATCACTACTCATGATATTTTACACGTATCCCCAATCGCTATTCATGATGTTTTACACGTATCCCTGATGTTTTATGCATAGATATCAAATACACAAAGACAATAAAGTCCATGTTCTCTCTCCATGCTACACTACTGCAGTTCTCTGCTAGAGTAATCAATCAGTTTAAAAACAATTACATACAAGTCTGAACTGTTATTCATCATGAGGTTTTCATCATTTTCTCTCTCTCTCTCTGACAGAGATGTACATTAACTAAGTAAGAATACTTCACTACAGTACTTAAGTGTGTTTTGGGAGTATCTATACTTTCGGTACTTACTTACTAAAATCTGTCAAATTTCCTGAGTTAATTGCATACTTTTACTCCACTACATTTTCAGTTGGCATCATAGTTACAAGAATGAGATGAAACTGAACAACTGTGTGACTACAACAAAGTTTTTGGAAGCTGATTTGTCATTGGACAAGTGCAAACAACAAATTCTCCATTACATAAACCTGTAGATGTGTTGTAGGCACCATTTTTTATTCTGGCTGTGTGTGTGTGTGTGTGTATGTGTTTGTTTGACATTTTCAAGTTTATTTAGTTTGTTAGCTACATGTTTTAAACTGACTTTTTTCTTTGCCTACTTGTACTTTTACTTTTATTACTTACGTATATTTAATTATAGATTACTTCTACAACTTAGGTGCAGTAAATAAGAAATATTTCCAGACTTTCAATCACTAACATGCTAGTGAGTGACTTGAACTTGAACTACCAAAGTACTTTTTGGTTGATTATCTTCACTCACATGGGACTTCCGGTTAATTTACACAACACTGATGCCTGTTTAAGCATACGTGTTTGTGTTTGTGTGTGTGTGTGTGTGTGTGTGTGTGTGTGATTTTTATGTTAATACAATGTTGACCAGAATACAATAAGACAAAAAAAGCTGATATCTTGCACACATGACAGCATGCAATAGCTGTAAGCTGTAATCATCAAAATGAAGACAAACAAGTTTGTAAATGTTTCTGTAAATGAATATTGTTATAAATGCATCTGACCACAACTGACTTTACCATGGTAGCCATGAAAGGTCTATTTGCTTGTGAGTGTGGATACTTATTCTCTCTCTCTCTCTCTCCTTGTGTGTGTGTGTGTGTGTGTGTGTGTGTTGTACAAGCATAAACAAACATCCTCACAGTAACAGCAGTATTAAAAAACAAACAGCTTCAATGTAAAAAATATATACAAATAGATACTTGCCTATGTTCTCATGAAGAAGCATCCACCAGCAACAAGAGACAGAACAGGATGTGTGAGTGTAGAGAGGAAACACTGAACTCACGCTCGTTTTTAACACTATGTGTTCATAGAAATGTTAAGATGGCATCACACATGACATATGCTTCTACTTTGACCACTTCCTCAAGGGAGTCTACTATGGCTTGGTTGGCCCGGGGTTCTGTGGGCCCTGGCTGGTTGCATATTCACTTCTCCACTTTGCACTTAATTTACCTCTGCTGGTCTCCTGGTCCAAACACATCTCAAAGGGAAAATGACAGTGCACTTGAAGCATGCCAGGATTAACTTTCGAGTCTTCACCAAGAGGAGTTTCTTTTCTCGTTCTCTATACTACTGGTCAGGTTCTCCTCTACCCTTGGACTTTAGAGTATGCACATAACCAGCATATATTAGAGCATGCATGTAAACAGCATAATTTCCTCTAAACTGTGGAACCACAAAAGTGACTTCTGTTCTTTTTTTAAATATAGACCAAGGTTAGCAACCACATTGTACTGTGAGCAGACTCTCAGTTTAATCACATTTGCCCAAGTACACATTGACTTATGCATATAACCCTGAGTAAATTGACTGAAAGAGGATGCTGGGCATAGGCCTATTAATAACTTGCTGCTGTATGGCTGTTTTGTTTTGATTGTTTGTGTGTTAAATCTTTATTGTCAACAAAGAACAGCCTACAAAAGATGCATTTCCTCTACTGGTCCACCTGTCATGTCTCTATTCTTCACTAGTGGGATCGGCCCTGCACTACGAGAAAGAGAGTGAGCAAGGATACGACACACGCTGAGCCAATGTTTGTTATGTTCCTTCTGTGACCTGTATCCTTCTCCTCCACCCTTCAATGATTATGCTAAGCTACAGTAGGTTAATGGTGTCTGGGCATGGCCATGGTAAACTTGGTGTGTTTTGTATCACGTTCTGAAATATGCTATATATGTGTATATTTTTTCTGTTTAAGACAACATCTGATGGTTATGTGACGACTGAACTTCAATGGAGAGAAAGTGAGTTATACCTGGTCATACCTGACCTTTATCAAATCTCTACAAAGAAACCAGTATGCTGACGCACTACATGATTTCCTCTCTGTCTTGTGGTTAAGTTGTAGTTACAGGGAGAAAGGCAAATGTAGTAAACCACAGGCTAACTAACAAAACAGAGCCTCAATTTGTTTCTTTAGGAAGCCCAAAAATATGGCAGATGACCGTCTTTTCCACTTAGAAGAAAAGCTATTGTTCAAAGTTTATAAGGGTCCTTCAGAAGACATCTGAACAGCACAGTGTGTGGGTGTTTGTGGCATTACGGTTGTTTCATATTCACACTCTTCACAATCTATTGCTGTTTCCAAGTCATGTTCAAGCTAAAAGTAGTTGCACATAAGATGTGTGCTGATGCACTCCTTAGAGATTCATTGTCTGGGTTTGATGATGGTTAATGATGGATGAATTTGTTGATTTCTTTGAAGCATATGTACAAGCAATTTCAACACCTTGTCAGATAGGACAGAGCATGAACACGTACTTCCTCCCTGCGTAGGTTTTGTGGTGAATGTCTAAGCATGAAACAACCAATAAAAAAACATCTCAGGACATTGACCTATTTTTATTAAAAATAACAGCTTACAGATTGCCTCAGACTTCTAGTATGTTAAAGTGTACAACATATTAACTTTGTACCAATGACTTCACTTGTTTCTACTCTGAGACACCTGAAAAATCCATGATGAGACTTTGGTTGAACCCCTGTCTGTGAACAGTGGTTGTACCCCTCTATCTAAGATGACGTTTAGTGGCCTTAGGTGGGATCAACAAATATAATTTTAGCACATGATATAAAAAATATAGAGTAAATGCTATTCCTATTGATTGTGACACTGCGTGGTTGCTGCAGTCATATTAAAATTGCATGCAGTGTCATTATGAAGCTACAGCATGGGAGATGAGTTTGTGGTATAATTATTGTATTGTCTTTATTGTCTTTGAAATAAGGGTTAAAGAACCCTCCTGGCACCCCCAACACAAACATGGTTTGGTCTTTGATCAAAAATGTGACGTCATTTGATTAGCACTTCAGTATGCTTTTTCAGTCAATTTTTCTGTAGGTCTACTTTACCTTGTGGGTTATAGGCCTACTTGTCAACATAGCTCAATCACCTTAATTTAGCCAGAGGGTTGAAGAGGATTTAGGGTATCTAGGCCTATATTATGTATGCTGACATGTCTCAGTATAAGTCAGGGACACAAAAAAGAAAAGAAAAGAGAAAAAGAGAAGAAGAAACCAGGAGCCTTCAGGGATTCGCTGAATAGGTATCTTAAAAAAGGTTATTTTAAAAAAGGTTCTTCTGAAGATGCAGGTATTAGCAAAAGCAAGGCAGAGCAAGGTAAGACACAGTGCAGCCAATGTTTTCCAGTCCTGTAAAGTAACCCAATCCAGCTGGGGTCAAAATAAGTACCAACCAAGTCACGCCATTCATGTTAATACAAATGAGGGGGTAGCAGTCACAATGACCACCTTATATTAAACGCACTGGGCAGTAAATCATTCGATAACCACAACGGCTTAAAAACAATGTGTTTCACATATCTGAAGACTGCAAAGCCAAGGCTGCCATATAGTACTATATGCATTACCCAATACATCACAGAGCTGATTACATCTGTCATCCATTGATCACCAATTGAGTGTAAAAACTTTCATTAACAGAAGAAAAATCAGGTTAAAGGTTCATGATAGGCTGTAACAGTCAATGCAGTAAAAGAGTCTGTACATCACAACTGGTGCTGTATTTCATCCTGAGATCCCTGAGTTCTGTCTCTGTCTGGGGCATGTCTATGCTCTGCAAGTTCTCATATACAGAGTCCTGAATTCTTCTCTGGAGAGGCAAGGATGGGTCATTCACAGTCCTCACATTCTGAAAGGTCACCTACACACACACACACACACACACCATTTTCAGCATTAACTGAACAATTAATTTTTGTTCTGTGTAATTTCCTACATAGTTGTCTCTAAAAATGCTAACAGTGTTCATGATGATCATTTACCTGCAGATTGCCATACACAGGGGATGTGCGTGTGTAAGGGTCATCATGAGCGTCTAAATGAACGTCCTATGACAGACATTACATTGACATAACATGACTATATTATAATTAGTTCACCATTATGTAGAAAACTGTAAAATCACTAAATACCCTCTCTTTATCCTGGTTCTACTTCTTGTGACTTGTGGTATTTCCTCTGTCGACCTGTGACTGTACAAGCTTGATAAAGGACGAGTGTTAATCAATCAGTATTGAAAATACGGTAGCACTTAGCACACACTTATTCGCTAGCACACACATTAGCTAGCTGCTTATTAACATGCAAATGAATAACATACTAGTCATTTGCAAGTCATTGCATTACTGTTGCTGTTATACTAGCACCTTGTAAACCCCTCACAGAGCAAAGCATATTAAGATCATAATTAATATACAACAGACTTCCTATAAATAAGTTGTGATTAGAAGGTAATACTGGATATATTCTTAGTTAATGGTCTATTGTGGGTAGAATAAGGTCATGCAGAATAAGGTATTAATAAGTGATTTGTAACAACTAGCAAATGGCTTGTATGTTATTAATTTACATGTTAATAAGCAACTACCTAATGGTGAATATGTGTGTGTTAATAAAGTGTTTCCAAAAATACATACTGAAGTATGTGCATTTGACATGGAATAGACATTGTGTGCACAAATTAAGATAAATCATAAGTTAATTTTTGACACCTGGTTCCAGTCAGCTTACAGGCTGATGACAAGGGGCCTCTGCACACCAGCTTCAACAAAGTGCAGAGCACTGCTCCTCCAACACTCTGTTCCATTGCTTTTAACACAACCCCGCTACCAGCGTCGAACTCTGCTGCTGCCACATGTCGATTACATGTCTGTTTTGTCAGAGCTGTTCAAGATATCTATTGTTCATTCCTCAGGCTACTATGCTATGTTCGCTGTGTGCTATCTGGGCAAGCGAAATTGTCAAATTTGAAAATGCTCTACAATGATGTTGGAACCGGTGTGCAGAGGGTCTAAATGTGGAGGGTGCTGTGAAATGCCTGAAGCTAATTCTCTATGGTTATGCTTGTCTTATAGCCATAGAGACTGAGAGATTAAACCATTATTACCTGATAGACACAATTGGAAACACCAGGATGATGAGAACAATAATAGTTAGGATGATTCCTGCTTTTATTGCCATGGCAGCAGTACTTTTCTCTGAGATATAAGGAAAAGGAAATATTAAAATACAGAAATGACTGAAACTTCCATTTTCCAAGTTGTAGCTTTTCTTAACTATAATTCTTAACTATATTACACATCTTACCATCCATCGTAATTGTGACCCCACTTGAGTTCTGAGAGCCCAGTTCATTCTGTGCCTCACAGTAGTAAATTCCACTGGTATCAGAGGTCACATTGAAGCTGATGCTCTCCCCAGTGCCCCTAATAAGAGATTCAGCTCCACTCTTCATGTACCAGGTGTAGGTGTGCACTGGTGGGTTGGCATCACTGCTGCAGGTGAGAGTAACTGAACTGCCCTCTTCTATTTCACCAAAGGCACTGATGAACACTGAAACATTCTTTGGCACATCTAATGAAATATAGATAGGCTATTGAAAGTATTGGCACATTTTACAAATTTTTGTAACATTGTAGCATTTTGACAAAACCACAATAATTACCTTCAACATATGAAACTGATGTTTTATGCTACTCATACAACCTTTCCTGTTATTACTAGTGTTATTACTAGTGTCAATGTTAACGTGTTAACGCATGTTACTAATGTAAAAATGTATTATTATAGTTATTTTTTTTTAACGCAAATTCATCATGCCGACACATACGTCACACTACCCACCAGTGCCATCCTCACTTACACACACCGCAAGAGCTGTGACTGGTTGAGTTTGTCCTACTCACTTTGTTTTGTTTCCCAGTGTATTTCAGCAGCCCACTGTAGGTAGTTTTAACAACATGCTAGTCCACTAGACTTTCTAAATAATTTAAGACATCATTTTGAATTCAGTGGCAGGATTGTGTACTGTTCCTATCAATCAGTAATGTTTTAAATTAAGTGCTTCATCAGCAGTCATGAGAAGTTTGCTTATGGACATGTTGAATGAGAGTACAAGGAAAAGGCCAAACCATGGTTTGAAGCAAAGGGAGCGTGCAGAACTTGCACACCTTGCGACACAGCACACCACAGAACTTGCGAGTGGGGGTGGGGCATTAAAAAATCATGTGGTCGGTCAACCCCTGTCGGTCACCCCATAGACAACCTTTGTTGGTGTGAAGGAAACCGAGGAGCGCCACTTTGCTGAGGCCTGCGCTAACCAGGTAGCCTGATATCAGCCCCCTTTAACGTTGTTGTGGTGGAGCCAAAAGAAATGAAAGAGAAGCAATAGGCAGAGCTACCCTGGCTGCTAACCAGGGGGATGTGTGATATTCTTTCTTCACAATTCTGAATTCTGGAACTTCAAATGTGTGGCTAATTGTGATTAATAGTGATTAACTTAAAGTTTCTATGTGATTAATTAGATACATTTTTTAATCAATTGACAGCACTAGTTATTACCACAGTATGTGGTACTTACATCTGACATTGAGTGAGATGTTAGTTAAACAGATACTCTCATGTCCTCTAACAGCACAGGAGTAATTTCCTGCATCCTCCCTGCTGACTGGGTTTAGGTGCAGCTTGTTGTCTGTGCTTGTGTGTTTGTTAGACACATGTCGTCTGTTCTTGTACCAGATAAAAGTGAGGTCATTACTCAGAGTGCTGCTGCAGGTCAGAGTCACGTTTCCTCCCTCTATTACTGTTTCAGATGTCATGGTTACCTGCAGAACTTTTGATTAATACAAGAAAAAAAACATTTGACACCTAAGAAGTGAAATTATATGAACAATTGATTACATCGTATTGATGGCTAAATGGCTCAGTAATAAGTGAAAGAAGGTTCTCATGGCCCCCTCTAGAACGTCTTAGTGCAGACATGCCATTTGCTGTTTTTTTCACAGCGAGCTATTGTCAAACTAAACCGAAACAGTTCAACATCAACATAACTACGAAAAAGGTCATTGCTGGTTCCTACTCTTTGGTTTGCAAACAAATCTAAAACTAGCAGAAATTGTCTCACATGATAAGTTTGGGAGTAGGGAATGTGCTTTAATGAGCCTTATTATACCGCAGGGAGGAGATGGGTTGTTGATTGAGAAAAGGTATGCTTAGGTGGCCCCCTCTTTATCTTGTCTCATGTGACCCTGAATTTAACTTGTATTCTCAATTTCCATCTTACTATGGCTGGAGGAACCATGTGAATTGAAACCTTTGGATTCATTTAGATAGCACATCACCTTGAACTTGTGTTGAATGGATTTGGGCTTATCATTGTCATTTGTTATTCCCTTTGCTACATGTTGATGTAAGTAAATAGTGTTTCAGCTTACTGCGGCCTCCTTTACTACTTGCTGAGTACTTCATCGTCCAGCACTGTTTTTCTGGAGCACCTGGTGATTACAGCATAAAAACAACAACCCAAACAAATGCTTAAATGGTATGTTAAGACTGTATATCAGATAACACAAGAGCTTCACTATCAAATCAATGGACCATTCAAGCGCATTTGTTGAAGAAATGTATTTTGGAGTTATCCATTGGCCTACTCACACACTTGTGGAGAACGATTCTCATAACGTCTTACAGCACAGGAATAATTGGCTGCCTCAGAGGGTTTGGTTGAATCCAATGTTATGAAGGCTGTTGTTTTGTCTAGTAGTTGGTGTCCATTCTTGTACCAGACATACTGAGAGCCCAGGCTGCAAGAGGTGATGCAGGTCACTTTAGTCTGATTTTGATTCCCTACAACAGGATCCTCCTTTACCTGCAGGTCTGACAGAAGTAAGAAGTCATAGCTTCATTCTTGGATGTAATTCATCATAGAGTATTTGGGTCAAAGAATTGATGTGTTCATTATTACCTGTGACTGAGAGGGTGACACCTGAATGGTCTGTTATCCAGCTCCAGTGTAGGCCTGTGTAAAAGCGAAACTTATAAAGACCAGAGTCATCATCAGAAAGTTTGCCTAAATTCAAACTGCAGTCAGGGTAATGAGGATTATTGTATTCCCAGACTCTCCCAGTCCCTTTGTACCACTCTCCTCCAATATAGTGACCAATCCCAGAATAGTCATATCTGCAAGGCAGGACCACTGATGCCCCTTTAAGGCCACAGACTTTTGTAGAAGAGTAGGTCACAGAATACCAACTTTGCACATCTGAAAAAAGAAAAACAACTTTGGAACAGTAGCTCATCAATCAATCAGAAATTCACAATGCTATTATCAGTTGTCGTGATTCAGTTTGCAGGACAAAAAAAAAAAGAAAAGAAAACATCATCAACATGTGTGTGCTACCAGATCAACTGATACCCTCTCCACCTTCAAGAAACTCGTGAAGACCCAGCTCTTCCAAGAATATCTCCTGGCGTAAACTTTGAGAATGCACTTAACAATTTAATTTCTCTGCACTATTGCACTTTCAACTTAAAATGGTGCAGTTTCTATGTTAGCAATATGCACCCTTTGTTTGTTCTTTCATTGTGTTGTAGATTGAATGTTATCCTCTTTTGTATTGAATGTTATCCTCTTTGGATAAAAGCCATCTGCTAAATGCCTAAATGTAAATGTAAATGTAAATGTGTGTTAACCACAGACTGGGCATGTGAAATAGTGCATGACAAGAATCTGAAACATGTCTCTTTGGGGGTTTTATGTACCATAGAAGAATGATGAAATCTCACCTGGCAAACATAGGGCGAATATTTCTAAAATTGTGATTGAAGCTTGAAATAACATTGTGATTATCTCTCTCCATGCAACAAACAAACATGCAGGGTTTGTTGGTGTCTTTAATTTCTGTTTAAAAAGGAAGTCAATGCAGTTAAAATAGCCTGGGACAAAATAGACACATCTAATAAAGAAGGTTTAACAATCACAAGATTTACTTGCATCTTAAGAGAAATTAGAAAGAGATAGAAAGTAAAATTTTCCTACAAGAAAACACTGCACTAAAGTCTTTAGACTCTATCTTTTCTAGCCTTTTTTCTAGCTTTTGTCTCTAGTCTCTAGTTAACTTCAGTGTTGTTACAGATATGCAGGCTCTGATGTCATATACAGGCTAGTGTTTCTGTGTTGTTATATGATGGAGATAGGAAACAAGTGGATTTCCATCCATTGGTTGACCTACCTTAAGAAGGATGTAGTCAGAATGGTGGCCACCGCAGATGAGTTACGGTACCTCAGTGGAATGTATTTACTTTTGTAACAAGGTGACGTTTAAAAATATTTAAATAAATTCATTTTAAAATGGTATTTCATGTAGTTCATAATTACTCATTTGGGCTAAAAAGTTTAAGTTAAGTACAAGGGAAATAAATAGACATTTAGGAATGAGTTAGACTTTTAGGTTATCTTGATGACATTCCCCTAGGTTGGAGAGAGGAAATATGGGTAATGTAGTAGTGTATAGCCTGCCACTATGGAGGGTAATTTGTGACAGCAACTGAAAAGTTAATTGCGTTTGATTTTGATTGTAAACTACGTTTACTGAGTTTTGGTTTAGTTAATTTGGAAAGGTATTCACGGAACCTTTTGTGTTTATATTGAAACATTTATCATTCATACTTTATTTTCTATAATTTAAAAACTTACAATTCTTTATGAAGTAAACTATTATCGCTTAACAGTTAGGACTTGGACTCCTGAGTTTGGACTCCTGAGTTTCATTTATCCACTTGAAGAATAAAAGGATTCATGTTTAACAGATAAATGATAAAATAGCATTTCTTATGGTTGAAAGACTGAAAGGACACCAGGTTTAAGATAGATTACTTTATTTGGTTTATGCTTTAGAAACAATCACAGAGAGCCTAAATTAGAAAGGGGAACAGCAAACAGTTTATATTTAGGGTTGGGTAAAGGTTTTTTGGTAGAGTCTGTGTTAGATCTAGTAAGTCTGATCCAACTGCAACCAGTAAGTTGGTCTTGTGCAAATGTTGTGAAAAGATTGACCTGAGCCGTGCTCCAGCTGTACTTTTGCCTAAGGATGGTGAGCACGCTTGGAAGATTGAGGTTGTCAGAGATGTTGACCCTGCCCCTGAGGATTTTGGAACAAAGCTGAAGAAACTTTTACACGCTGAAGGCAAGTCCTTAACGGATGTACAAGCACTGCTTACTCCCTTACCAGTTAGTTCACCCGAAGCTGTCATTAGGGCTGTAGGAGAGCTTCTAGAAAAGAACAAGACTACCAATAAGGGCACAGCTTATAAGAGATTACGAGTTTTCTCAGGGGTGGTTCCCACTCCATCAGGAGAAGAAAGCATGGAGCATTGGATTGAACAGACTAAGCTCATGATTGCTGAGTGTGATTGTAGTGAGAAGGAAAAAACGAAACGCATTGTGGAAAGCTTAAAGGGTCCTGCCCTCGAGATTGTCAAGGCAGTTAGATTGTCAAGTAATGATGCTAGTGCTTCAGATTATCTAGTAGTGCTGGAAAGTGCGTTTGGGACCTCTGAGTCTGGTGAAGATTTATACTTTGCATTCCAACTTCTTCGCTAGAATCCTGGGGAAGCTCTGTCCGAGTTTCTTCGTTGAATGGAGAAGTCACTGACAAAAGTAGTGCAGAAAGGTGGGTTGCCTGCGGCACAACTTGATAGAGCGCGAGTTGAGCAGCTGATTAGAGGAGCTGTAGAGTCCGACATGATGATGTTACAGTTAAGACTGAGAGAAAGGAAAGAATCTCCTCCTACTTTCTTACATCTTTTGAAGGAAATTCGTAAAGAAGAGGAGAATGAGGCCAAAAGGTGCCGACTTGATGCGACTGTGAAACCAGTGCATCTTCAAGATGTTTCAGAGCCGAAACAGACTGAGGTCCAGGCATTGAGGGCTGAGGTTAAAGAGCTGCGCGCCAAACTAGAGGAGTCATATAAGGCACCTGCAACACCTAAAGCCTCAGAGCCTAAAGCTAAGCCTTCTCCCAAGTGTGCTGAGGCACAACCAGACTCTGAGGTGCAAGAGCTGAAGACTCAACTTCAGCAACTGCAATACCCGCTGACTGTCATGAGTGTAGAGCGCAGTGTGCCGCCCAGATGGAAACCAGTTCCACAACAGGCTGCAAGTTAAAGTGATAAAAGCAGACCACCTGCTAACCGTGGTGATTTCTTTTGTTATCGATGTGGTGGTGATGGACACATTGCTAGCAATTGTCAAGAAGCAGAGAATCCTTCAGAGGTTATTCGAAAGTTACTTCGTTCACTGAAGAGAGATCTGATCAAAGATTCTGCTTTCTTCGGGAGGACTGAGGTTGGTGCAGCTGCTCAATACGACCTTCCTAGTGGCTTGGTGGGACCAGCCTCCACCATTTCTGTAAAGATAAATGGCCATGTGTGTAAAGCATTACTAGACAGTGGATCTCAAGTAACAATAATATTGACAAGTGGTACAAGTGCCGATTCACCCAATCACCAGTCTAGCGATATGGGGTTTGAGTTCATCCAGCTACCCTTAGCACGGTTACATAGTGGTAGATGCCGAATTTCCAGTTACGCTGACCGGAGGATGTGAGACTCTCTCTGTGTTGGCTCTGGTCTGTCCCGAGCCGAGTGGTCCAGACCACATCCCTGTTATTATTGGGACAAATGCCAACTTGTTCCATCATTTAGCCGCTCTGTGCGCAGAGCCTGACGCTTCTAAGCAGGCATATTCTCTGAGAATCCTACCTCAGACACCAGTGGTGAAGCTTTCACACAGTCAAGAGATGGATGAGGAAGAACCCATCTGTGAAGTCAGGTGGATGGGTCCAGGCCCTTTAGCCATCCCTGCTAGAGGTGAAAGATCTGCCATCTGCAGGGTTGAATGTAAGACACCATTGAAAAGATATAGTCATGGTTGAAACACCATCTTCCTTGACACTGCCTGCTGGTGTGCTCATTCAGCTAGTGGTGCTACCCTAATGGTGCCCTAAATGCCAACAGTTTTAAAGTCATGATGAGGAATGAGACCCTAAAAGAAGCCACTCAGCGATCTAAGTCCTCATCCAAGGTCCTTGATGTAGAATTGTTTAACTTTGGTGATTTCCCCCATTCCAGAGTTCTGGAAGAAGAGGTTAAGTCAGAAGCTGTCTAAACGAGGCAATGTGTTTTCGTTTGATGAGTGGAATGTGGGTCTGGCCAAGGGTGTAGAGCACCACATAAGACTCCATGACCCCAGACCATTTAGAGAACGATCCAGGCGCATAGCCCCAGCCGACATAGATGATGTGCGCCGCCACCTCAAGGACCTGATGGCAGCAGGCATCATCAAGAAGTCAAGAAGCCCATATGCATCTACGATAGTGATTGTCAGGAAGAAAAACGGAAGTGTGCGCATGTGCATTGATTATCGAACCTTGAACAACAGAACAATCCCTGATCAGTACACCACTCCGCATATAGATGATGCTTTGGACTGTCTGTCTGGCAGCTGTTGGTTTTCGGTGTTGGATTTACGGAGTGGATATTACCAGATCCCAATGGCTGCCGAAGACAGAGAGAAAACTGCTTTCATCTGCCCTCTTGGATTCTATGAATTTCAGAGGATGCCCCAACCAATCACTGGAGCTCCAGCTACTTTCCAATGTTTTATGGAGAGAGCTGTGGGTGACATGAATCTGCTCCAGGTAATTGTTTATCTCGATGACATAATCCTGTCATTCGTCCAGGGCGACACAACGTTGGCGCTGATTTGCCGTCACGTCAGTTGATGTCTAATGACATGTTGCCTGACTGGACAGAGATATCTCCACATGGGGTTAAAGCCATCTGTCATGTAGCCACCCCAGACAAGCATATAGATGTGCGATTTATTGAGCCACTCCCCAAAGTGTCCCCGTTGTCTATACATGTCTGATGCAGTTGGAGATGGGTGACCTGGAACAGTTGAGCCACAATGACTTGAGGAAAGCCCAAGATCAAGACCCTGTCATTGGCCCAGTGAAAAGAGCAGTGGAGATTGGTCAGTTACAGCCTGCGACCAAAAGTCAAGATCCGAGTGTAGTCTTATTGCAAAGACAAGGTCCCAAGTTGGTTGTGAAGAACCACCTTCTATTTAGGATGGTGAAGAAATCCTCGGGAGATGAGAAACAACAACTTGTTTTACCCAAGAAATACGATCATATGGTCATGCTGTAACAGATGGAATGGGAACCAAAAGCAGACCGGTGCAAAAGATTTATTTACAAAGTCAGGGGTAAATTCAAAAGGGGACAAAGCTCAGAAGATAAAAAAAACACACAAAAGATAATCCAACAAAAGGTTAAAGAGGTCTTGGGGGGAAAAAAACACACAAAAGATCAAGTCCACAAAAATTAAAAAAGAATGGACAGGCAGTTTGCAAAAAGCAGAAATTCACAAGTTTGTAGGAAGCAAAATCCAAAGTAGCAAAAGTTGACAGAGTCCAAAACACAAGTAATCCACAGATAAGCAAAAACACTGGCACAGGCAAAAACACGAGAATCAAGTCTTAACATCAGAACGACAGCTCACGACATGGAACATGGTCAGACAATCAGACAAGGAGCAAAGGAAGGGCTAGGGAATATATAGGGAAGGGAGCACTATAACAAACAAGGAACAGGTGAAACTCATTACAGAAATCAGGGACATGAGGGCCGGGTGCAGAGCAGGGGAGGAGAAAGGGGCAGGGCAGACAGCAAAACAGAAGCACATGGACGAAGTAAACAATACACGGAGATTGCAAAACGTAGACAGTCCAGTAGGTGGCCGGAGTTGTCGAGAGCAGGATCATGACACATGCATTCTCTCCACGATGACTCTGGTCACCTTGGAACTGAACGGACAAGTGAACTTCTCAAGGATAGATTCTATTGGCCACGAATGACTACTGAGATTGAGGAGTATGTCAAGAATTGTGGGAGATGTATCGCAAGGAAGAGCCAGATTCTACAGGGATTGCGAATGTATTAGTTGTAACAGATCATTTCATTCGTTATGCCCAAGCTTTCCCCTGCAGAGATCAAAGGGCCCTAACTGTAGCTAAGACCCTGTTTGAAAAATTCTTTGTTCATTATGAATTGCCTGCGCGCATTCATTCAGATCAGGGCAGAGATTTTGAAAGTCGCCTTATCAGAGAACTGCTTGGGATGCTAGGAGTCCGGAAATCTCGAACATCACCCTACCATCCGCAAGGTGATGCACAGCCAGAACGATTCAACAGGACGTTGTTGTCCATGTTAGGAACTCTGGATCCTGCCAGGAGGTCACGATGGAGTCAAAGCATCAGTCAACTAGTCCATGCGTACAATTGTACCAAGAATGAGGCTACAGGCTGTTCGTCTTATGTACTCATGTTTGGTAGAGAAGCCCGTTTGCCCATTAACATCTGCTTCAACGCTGCTGCTGATGGGAAAGAGCGTGTTAAGTACCAGCAGTATGTGGAGAACATGAAGAATGCATATAGGTTAGCATCTGAGGCTTTGGAAAAGAGCCATGAGAGAAACAAGAAACAGTATGATAAGAGAGTGAGACACCAAGCTTTGGCAGAAGGGGACAGGGTAATAATAAAGAATCTTGGATTGACTGGAAAGCATAAGTTAACGGGCAGATGAAATTCATTGCCATACATTGTGTTGAAAAAATTGCCGGACTTAGCGGTGTACCGCCTGAAACCAGAAAGAGGTACGGGAGGTATACGAACCCTTCACAGAGACCACCTGCTACCTATAGGAGAGTCTGTGAGGTTCTCAACTCCTGAAGAGAGTGAACAGAATCCTCGTAGGCCGGTGACCAGAACCCAGACCGAACGGAGACGGGTAAGGAAAGAAACGAGCACTGAGGTCAGAGAAGAGGATAACCAGATCGAGTTTGAGGAGTCTTCATCAGATGAGGATTATGGAGAACCTCACTTCTGTGTGAGAGATGATATCAGAGAGTTATCCAGTCTGCCACCATCAGTGGTGATTGGGAGAGACACCCCAGTTATACCGGAGCCCAGTGTGTTAGAACCAGAAGAAGCTCAAGATGTTGGAGAACCAGAGAGAATTCCTTTAGAAGAAGAGACCGAGAGTAGTCTTCAGCCACCTCCAGACCACGTGGTAGTCACAGAGTCTGAAGGGGAAGAACATCCTTCTGCGAGTGAAGTGGGTGAAGATGAAACATCAGTTGAAGCACCTGTTGAGAAAGCTGTGTGTGATGAACGTCCCAGAAGACCAGTAAAGCCTGTGACACGACTTACCTATGATGAGCCAGGGAAGCAGGTAGATAGGCCGCTTACTGTAGTTCACCGTGGTATGGTTGTTCACATAAGTAGTCCCTTTCCTGAGAGAAGGAGGTGTAGAACACTTTGGTGTCACCCAATGGCACAGTGTTCCCGGTGTGCCCATAGAAATCCTTGCCCTGAGGGGAAAGGCTTTATTCATGTCTAAGTTATAGCGCATGAGGACATGCTAGCCTTTAGAAGGGGGAGAGTGTAACAAGGTGATAAGAAAAACATTTAAATAAATTCGTTTTAAAATGGTAGTATTTCATGTAGTTCATAATTACTCATTTGGGCTAAAAAGTTTAGGTTTTACGAGGGAAATAAATAGAAGACATTTAGGAATGACTTTGACCTTCAGGTTATCTTGGTGACATTCCCCTAGGTTGGAGAGAGGAAATATGGGTAATGTAGTAGTGTATAGGAATTTGCCTACATATTTGAATTCCCTTTGGGATATTTTCAAGGTGTGTATTTTATTTCATAAATTTAAGCGTATTATTTTCACCATTGAAAGTAAAATGTGTTTTATTTAATAATGTATGTTCGCGTGTAGAACTACTGTCAGGTTGAAAGGTTAACTGGGGCCTGAGAGAGAGACCAGACGAAGCCTGGAAGCCATTTTCCCGGTGTGGAGTCGTTGAAAAAAAAGAAGTAACTTTCTAACTTTTGCTCTCATGGTTCAGGCTGTTTTAGTTCTCCACTGTGTTCGGACTGAATGTAGAATTGAACTGAGCAGTAAAGACTGTGCAACATTTGTTTTTGGAGTTAAGCTAAGTGAAGTCAACGGAACCTTTGAAGCTAGTTATTCATGTTAAGTACATCGAATGAGCCTTCTTCTGCTGCTACTCGTGGGGAAGCTACGTTGATCCATATACGTTGAGATTCCAGGCGTCAGATCCACGACCAACGCTACAGAGATGGCGACATCGCCAGTTGGATGGGCTGCTCATTGCGGGAGCGTTTTGGATTTAAGGTATTGTGGATTTTCTTTTCTTGGCTCATTCATGAGTGAAGCGGCCAGTGGTTTTGGGTCACCCCGAACCCGAGCATCGCTCCAGGCCTGCTACTGCTAGGTTTTATGCTTTAGAAACATTCAGAGAGAGCCTAAATTAGAAAGGTGAACAGCAAACAGTTTATATTTAGGGTTGGGTAAAGGAACCCAGGAACGCCCCTTCAGTACCCGGTAAGGCCTAGGGGGCACTACACTTTACTTTGTCAAAGCTCACCGTGTGAAAGTTGTTCACATATCTCTTCAGAGAGACCACTGTGTGTTATGTGCTGACAGTGTCTGCTCAGTTTTGTGGTAAAAGTATAGGTGCACTGCAAACAGACTTTTGCATTGCTATGATTTAGACCTGGGGCCTTTCCAATCAAAAGAGATCTATTGGTCAGCTATATGAGGTGACATGATTTATATCAATATTTGTAAAGTGGATGAATGATTTTGAAATTACCAAAACAAAGTATTGCAGTGTTTACTGCCTTTCCATGCTGTCTTCCCCTCTCCACTTTAGTAGCCTTTAGTGACCAACCCTTCCAACATTAAGGTTGAAATAGACAAGGCTACAAAATCGTCCTTCCTTCCCTCCCCATAGGTAAATGTTCAGGTTAAGCAACAACCGCTGCTATCAACTTGCAATCTCTCACCGTGTGTAATTGACTGCTGTTGACTGCTGCCTTCAGTTGCCAGCTTCAGTTGAATTCGCTTTCTTACTGGCTCGTGTTCACTGCATGTATGCACTTATTTAAAATATATTTTAAATATCAAGATAATAATAATAAATAAATTGTTGCCCCAAATTATAGGGGGTTTTGGAATATTTTAGGGAGGCTGAAGCCCCCCTAAATTATGGCTAGCAATGTCCATGATGTGCTGAACTAAAATTTACTAAAAATGTAAAATATTTAAAATGTGTGTTTTTAATTGTTAACTTACATCATTATGATAAGGCTAGAAACAAGATGCTTTTCTCATTATACTTTAGTTAGGCTACAGAAACCAAGTGAAGAACACAAAATGAGGGTTAGATGATATTACATTACTATATTTAATAATATACTTCATTATTACTAGTAGTAAAGTACATTGCTTCTAAAATTGTTGTAGAATCTCATGGTTGACCTACCTTTAGATGGACTTTGTCAGACTGGTGGCCAATACAGACGTAACTTGACTGTTCTTCGGTGGAGAGTTATGCTGTACTTGTTCATAGCTGACTGTTTGAAAGTTTGTAACACACTGCACACATCTCAACAGAGAGAAATGGTGGGCTGCTACCTCTCTGTCGTGTGGTTAAGATGTAGGTATACTTTTTTTCTTTTTCTTTTTTGTTTTTTAACCATCTCAGCCAACAACTAAAACAGAGTCTTAATTTGTCTTTGTCTGCGTCCTTGACTTGGTCAAATGAAAATGAACTTTAAATTGGGAGGGGGGATTAATAATCTTGGCTTTAGGTATAGGAGTTTTCAAGACCTACAGTAATATAAGAGTACAGGAAATTCATTTGTTTAGACAAGAAAAAGAGAGCCAAGGATTTATTAATTTTTCTATTTCCATTTTGAGAATAAATTTACGTAGCATAAGTTATTGTGAACATTTCAATCTTTCTGCTTTTAACCACCGGCATTTATTGACGAGTAAGCCTATTGTCTTATTTTCTCAATTTGTTTTTCACGAATTTATTCCAAAGATTCATTCCAAAGATTTATTTATATCTACAGCCACAAGTGCAACATTCATTGACCCCCCTGGTAATGATGTATAAAAAGTGCCATCTAGACCTTAGAAGTTAAAGGAGAAATCCTTGTATATCTGCTATTTGTGGAATAAAAAGGAAAAGAAAATAGATAGATCCTGTGCTCCTGATTTTATCCCCAGGCCTTTTTTACTCATCTATGCCAATGAGGGTGCTGTGTGAGAGGAAGAACCAAGAGAGAGACTACAGCCAGAATTGGCCATTTTGTGTGTAGCCCCTGTGGTAGCAATACCACATAACTTAATAATCTTAATTGACTGATTATGTCAACTAATTTTAAGTATGCAGATCACAATGTTTTTGTGACGTGGTGCTCAAAACTTTCAGCTAGTTTATGATGAGGGGTGATGTTCCCTTCAGAAAGAGGATGTCTGTGTCTATAAGTATTGAATTGGTTCATTTCTTTGAAGCATATTTATAAGTGGTTCAACACCTCACAAGGCAGAACTGAGCATTTTCACGCATTTCCTCAATGCTTTGAGTGATGAATGTGTAAAAACAATGCAGTGGAATGCACCAACCAACAAAAAAAATGAAATTTTGTTAACACCTCCCTGCTCAACGACCTGAACAGCTTTTTTGCACACTTTCAAGTGCAAAACATAATACCACAACACCTCATCTGCAAACTGGACAAGCGGGGTGTCAGCACCTCCCTCTGCAAGTGGCTGCTTCAGCCAGAGACCACAAGCAGTAGGTGTCAGCAGCAGAACCTCAGACACCTTCACTCTGAGCACAAGGGCTCCCCAAGCCTGTGTGCTCCATCCTCTGCTCTTCACCCTGCTGACACATGACTGCAAAACAACCTACAGCACCAACCACCTCTTGAATTTCGCAGACGACACAACTCTGGAAAGAGGTAGACTTGCTGGCCACGTGGTGCAGAGACAACAACCTCCTGCTGAATGTCAGCAAGACTAAGGAGATTGTTAACTTCCAGAGAGGCCACACCCAACACCTGCTACCAGACTCACCAACAGCTTCATTCATCAGGCTGTCAGGATGCTGAACACTCTCTCCCCTCTCCACCTATCCCCTCTCTCCCCTTGCCACCTACAGCCCCAACCACCAGGCTGCCAGGAAGCTAGGAAACCTGGGCCACCAGGAAGCTAGGAATCTAATCAGTACGCTACCTCTACCACTCTGTATGCTGCTAGCCACTTTGGACTCAAGTATGTTCCTATCTATTTCACTTGTCTCTGTATGTGTACTTTTGTAGGGCTGCATAGGTATTTTTAAATACATTATTTATTTATACATTGCGCTGTGTGCAATCTCACTTGAAGAGACTACTGTAGTGGTTAGGGAAAATGTTACTTACTATATGTATGTTACTTGCCACACTTAGGATAGGTAAGAACACCAATACACTACACTACTCAATTCTGTCTTGTCTGCCACTTTAATGTTTGAAATGGTAAATGTCTAACTCGATTGTCTTCGATGTTCAAAGTTCAATGTCTGTCTTTGTTTAAGCATGGGATAGTAAGAAACGGAATTTTCGATTCCTTGTCTTGTACGTGAATTGAATATAAACTCTGAAGAATTGACAATAAAGCTGACTTTGATTTTGGAAAAAAAAAAACCTGACTAAATCTATGTGGGGCATTTCCTGCAGTCTTATACACTTCTGAGTTCTGAGTTGCTTTCTGGAGAGTCACTTAAACTCTTTGCCTTTTGAAAGACCCCTCTCTCACTTTCTTTCTCTCTGAGCTAAATGTGGGGTTCAGGTGCAGCCAAAGGACACTTCTGTGATCTCTTGCATAATATTTAAGCCCCTGGAGTCAACGTGTCTCCACACATTTTTCAAGTATTACTTATTCTTTTTCACAGTGGACACTCAAGACTCAGCCTGTTCTGTATATGACAACTGCATGTACTACACAAGTAGTGTATATAGTCTCATCATCATTTGTTGCAGATAAGTATTTTTAATAAAGAAGAAATATTACAAAAACATTGATCCAGACTTCAGAAAACACTTCATTCATCATCATTTGTGGTATAACATCCTTTACAACTTCATAAACCTCACATTAAAAAGAACAGTTACATCCTGTAACAATCCTGTAACACAAAATGGTGGCCACAACAGACAACTAAACAGATCTGGCCAAAATAAAACTGATCATACCTTTGTATTACAATGGATTGACAGTTAACACCTCTGCAGAGACAACAGAGGATGCAAATGCCTTTTTGCCTCTGCTCTTTTTTGTGGTTAAGCAGCCAGGCAACAGATCAAAACATCTCAAGTCACCAGTCAACTAAGTGTAACAAACGCTAATAGTGCCAAACCTCCTATCTCCCTTTACCATAACACATTTTCTCAGACTCTGTTTTCAAATCAGTTATTCTTTACCAAAACCAAACTCTTAAATGGTCTGACCAATATGACATGCTGTATGTGTTTAATGCAAGAGACTAAAAACCGGTCATAGTCAGAATAGTGGCCACTGCAAATGTGATCATATTCTGGCAGAAAGGGACAGTCATCAGATCACATAGACATATAATCAAGAATTGACCCTTGTTGAGGCTCAGTAGCTCACTTGGCTGAGATGTTATTCCCACAAACCTGGGAACTATAATAAACTGAATTAAGGCATCCTGGTGATAACTGAGAATGTTTTAGTCTACCCATCAAAACAGGAACTGCTTCTCTAGCCTGATGCTTCTCATTGCCCACTTTGTCTTTAACATGTATGATGCATTGCTTTTTTATTTTTAGACCTGCTCAACCACTCAGGCAGCATCGCAAAGGTCATTTCCTGAAGAAGAGGAAATTAGAGCAAGCTTGGTTGTTCCAGCAGGCCATGGGGCTAAGTGTGTGAGTGTGGCTTAAGTGTTGTGAGAGAGATGTTTCATCTGACACACAGAAAAACTGAAAACAGAATAACTAGAAGATGGAGATTGTGTGATATCAGTTAGCTGTGGGCATTAAGCACCAGTAGAGTGATGCATAGGGAGAGATCTGGTCCAAGACTCCATGTGTTGCATTGCGTAACACAGTATGTTGAGTTCATAAATTCTCATCAGAGCACCTTGAGTTCCTAGCAGGGTGTTGCAGACTTTAAATGATTGGTGACTAGAGTTCAGCGTCATGGCCTATGTTTTGGCCTTGGCCATGTAGCCAAGCATTGAATGTTTGTGTATTAGACTCTGGAGCTCCCCCTGTTGAGCCTAATTGGAGTCTTTCTAGACAATGGACCATGCATCCCATGCTTCTGAAATGCAGTGAGGTGTAACTTCATTCTGTCATTGGAGTCAAGCAACATTATTAATTAATTAATTTTATTATTTAATTTATTAATTAAACAGATCAATAGGATGATACATAAAACTATTTTACTAAAGGAACTGTAAAAATGGAGATCAATGAGGAGATCATTTTGAATGCAGCCACAAGATGAATTAAAGATGCTTAATATCTAGACCAGACTCTTTCACTTAGGAATCCGTTTACTTTTCCGGTGGGTGGGCACTTTGAACTTTAAAATTATGGAGGCCATCTTCATATAATTGCTTTGGTTCTGACTCCTTCAACTCTTTCACTGTCAACCTCTAGCCTGATGCATCAAATGCTTTTACTGCACTTCACTTTGTGCAAAGTGTCAAAACCTACCCATTTGCATATGTTTGCTTCCCAGTGGGCAGATACTTTCTGCTTCAACCAATTAGTACTGTTTTGTCATAATGTATGTTACACACTGGAATGCACTGTTTGAGTTCATCACATCCAGCCCTTCCTCTGTTTGCCAGTTGGTCTGCATAACTCAGAACTGGTGCAAACCCAAGCCTATGGAGCGACCCCTAACAGTGGTGAAAGCTAAATGAGAAATTGAGTGGAAGCACTAGGCTAACCTGCCTACTGGGCCTCTTCCTCTGTTCACAGACTGGAGGATATCCAAAGGCTATCCAGGCATAGCACTGAAGCTAAAAAAGTAATACTGAGCGACGGTACTATGATGAGAGAACCAGGCTGATCAACAACAGTAAATATAGACATTAAAAACTAAACAACATAAAACAGCATAATGACCAAAGGCCACAATGGTTCAAAAGAAAATGTTTCAACTGTATTTATGCATTATATTTTGGAGTACAAGCTTTTTTCAGGGTTTCTGATGGATTATGGCAAAACCACATTAAAAGAGGAGTCATATGAACCTGAGCGTGATTGTGAGCACAAGGCATTTCTACATACACTGAACTAACTGAACCAAAGTTGTATTGTCAAGCTTGAATCTCTCTTGGTCTTCACACTGAGACTTCAAACATACTCTGTGTGGCAACTGTGATTAGTCACTGACAACTCTGTTGACTTTGTTGACTGTGCTGTAGACCAGAGTGTCAGTGTCAGTCCTGCAGAGAACAAATGTCCTGTTATACAGTGTGGTGTAAGGATGCATGTCTAAGATAACAGTATGAAAATTATGTTCATTTGTAGCCTTGTCTGTAGTGTTGTGAGATCAGAGAGAAGAATTGTCCGATCTTCCTGTAGTAGCCATATATACTCACCAGGTGGCGGTATTTGATTGGAGTTTAACAGTAGAATAAACAACTTCCTGTTCTTGTTTGTGCAGCTGAAATCTCTGAGCATTGCGGTGAAGCAACTCGTCAGGTTCAGCAGACTGTCTGAACTGAATGCTGGTGTAATGAACATCTTCCACACTCTGTTCGGGGTCAGAGGTCATGATCACTGACACAGTTTTAGCATGTAAAGGCGTCAGCCTGACCAGAAAGATAAGTAGTCTACTGTGGAAGACAGTGAAAAGTGCAAACTGTTTTTTTTTTTGTTTTTGTTTTTTTGGGGGGTGGGGGGGTTACTGTACTCACCAAGGCATGTGGATTCATAAACAATTTAGATTTCCTCTTCATACTTAGCAGAGAAATGCATTAGTGTTTTCAGTAAATGTTGTTAAAATGCCCATAAATTGCTAATGAATATAGCTTGTGGGTTTGTGGTTTGAATTGTTTGAAAAATGTATGTCCATTCAACCTACCTTAACCATAAACATGAAAGAATTAGTATAATGACTAGAATTACACAAAGCGTGATCATAGCTTGTCTAGTCACAAATGAGGCTTTTTCATCTGAAAAGAAAAGAGGTTTAAATATGTAAAACACGAGATAAACACTATGTGAACTACTACATTCCTCTCTACACATGCTCTGTTTACTATGCAGTTACAATCTCACTGAATTTACTTGTTCACTTATGAAAGAAAAACATTAGGAAATTAAAATGTTCGTCTCTTTTTCAACAAATATGTGTGCCCAGAAAAGGCAGAATATGTTTTCATCAGCTTGAATTACTTGAGTTACTGTCATAAGAAGAGCAATAAGATTTCAGTAACACATGCATATCAACATTCTAATAAAATGTAAACAAACCCCTGGATATGCAACTGAAAAACTCACCTTCTTCCAAAATTCTGACTTCAGTGGAGTTCTGAGAGCCCAGTTCATTCTGTGCCTCACAGTAGTAAATTCCACTGGTATCAGAGGTCACATTGAAGCTGATGCTCTCCCCTGTGTCCCTAATGAGAGATTTAGCTCCACTCTTCATGTACCAGGTGTAGGTGTGCACTGGTGGGTTGGCATCACTGCTGCAGGTCAGAGTCACTGAGCTGCCCTCTTCTGTTTCATCAGGATTGATGGACACTCTTTGGTGAATCTTAAAATATTCCACATTTTGATACATACATATCCAGACTGCAATATAATGACTGCAAATCACAAGCACTAACAAAACGCTTAAAATGTATGCATGATTACCAAACAGTGACTAGTGTGAAAACAGTATTTTCACATTAGCACATTATTGCATAAGCACATATTATCAGTGCTGCTACATAGTGCTGAGTACAGTGATGTGCAGCCTACTTACATCTGACGCTGAGAAACACAGCTGTAGAGGAGAGACTCTCAAGCCCTTGTACAGCACAGGAGTAGCTGCCTGCATCCTCCCTGCTGACTGAGTTTAGAAGCAGCTTGTTGTCTCTGGTTATGTGTTTCACAGGCTGTCCATTTTTGTCCCAGGTGAAGATGGAGGCATTACTCAGAATGCAGGTAGTATCACAGGTGAGTGTCACTCTCTCTCCTGCCATCACGGCTTTGGGATATATCAGCGCCTGTAGAGCTAGAGATATATTGAAATGTTACCCGCAGATGCCATGACTCTGTGTTTGTCTCTGTAAATCAAGGTCAAAGAGGTCAAAGAGTTACTTGTAACAGTGATGGTGACTCCAGGTAATCCAGTGTAATCCTGTCTCTGTTCTGTAGTAAACCTGAAGCCATATTCTCCAGAGTGACTCTCTCTGATGTCTTTCAGACTCAGGGTGCAATTATTATTCTCTTTGTTTAGGATGTACTCCACATGATTCTTATACTCTTCATTCAGGCTTAGATCTTTATATTGATTAAGGGATTTCTGTTTATTAAACCAGAAAGCTGTTCTGATTCTGTGGTCTCTGGGATATTTGTGCAGGGAATGTCTACTGATGATCCCAATAATGCACAGATGCTGGTAGATGAGTTGGTCACACCCCAACACTGTTTTGGTGGAACACCTTGAAGTGATTGCAAAGAAACACTTAACATAATATACAGTAAAGTTTCAATTAAGGCAGCTGTTTTGGATGCAAACTGACACATTGATGACACAAGACAACAATGAGTACAACACTTCAGTAAGGGATAACGGCAGACGAAAAAAAATAGCAAGGTGGAGGCCAAGGACTTTAGTTTAGTTTAGTGATTTTAGTAAGAACTTGTTTAGTTTAGAATTAGTCTAGTTTATATTATTTCAGATATACAGTAGGCTGTAGAGTGTATTTCAAACTTCTATCACCTCTACTTTCTAGCTAATTTTCTGATTGGTCTGAGGCTTCTCAAGATTAGGGCTGAAACAATTAGTCGAGTAATTCTAATCATTTGATTAAAAGAAATGAGACTTCAAATTTCTATCAACAAAGTTAATCTTTTTTTAAAAAATCTTCTGTGATATCACTCGTGTTTCATAGCCTACTACTAATACTACTAAGCTATGGAATGTTATTGAAGCGCATGCACTAATATTTCTTTTAATTCTCAATATACATACATGCACACATGTAGTATGAGATATGAGATGATATGAGAAGAGTCTGGATTGACCTGCACAAGGTGGCCGTGCTAGAAAGCGTTCCTTAGAGGAGCAAAGCAGTCGTCGGGTGACATAGGGCTTCAGGAGAGAATTCAGGTAGATGGGAGCAGAGCCATCATTCACCCTGTAGGCCACCATAAGTGCCTTGAATTTAATGCGAGCAGTCAAGGGTATCCAGTGAAGTTCAATGAAGAGGTGTGACGTGCCCTTTTTGGCTGGTTAAAGACCAGACGTGCAGCTGCATTCTGGATCATCTGTAGCGGTCTCACCACACAGGCTGGTAGGCCTGATAGGAGGACATTGCAGTAGTCAAGCCGAGAGATAACCAGGGTCTGTACCAGGAGCTGGGTTGCATGTTGGGTTAGGTACGGCCTGATCTTTATGTTGAATAGGGAAAAACGGGACGACCGAGCCACAGAGGCAACGTGATCTGCAAAGGTCAGTTGGTCATCAATCATGATACCTAGGTTTCTTGCCACTTTGGTGGGAGAAACAGACAGCGAGTCGATCTTGATACTGATGTTGTGATGTATGGCTTCTTTGGCTGGGAGGACCAGCAGTTCCAGCGGGTAAGAAATCCTGTGACCTGTTTAAAGACAGCTTGTTCAATGGCTTTGGAAAGGAAGGGAAGAAGAGAAACAGGCCGGTAGTTCTCCACTTGAGTGGGAGCAGGGATGGTTTTGAAGGCGGTGGGAAATGTACCCCTAGTTAGTGAAGCATTGACCACATGTGTGGTTGCTGTCACAATGGTGGGGGTTATGGCCTGAAGAAGGGTTGTTGGGATAGGGTCTAGAAGACAAGAGGTAGGCCGGCTGTCTGTGACAAACTTAGACACATCTGCTTCGGAGAGAGGAGTAAAAGAAGAAAAGGAGGCAGTTGGTTTAGAGAGGCTAGGAGAAGGAACCTCAGTGGATTGGTTTGAGAACTGACTAATAGCTGCAACTTTGTTAGTGAAGAATGCAGCAAAAGTGTCAGCTGTGAGGTTAGGTGGAGGAGGTGGGTTTAGTAAAGATTTAAAGGTGGAAAAGAGTTTCTTGGTGTCCGTGGCATTGTGAATTTTGACGTGATAGAAAGCCTTTTTTGCAGCAGTGACACTGGATGAGAAGGAGGATAGTAGTATTTGGAATAGTGTTGGATCGGCTGAATTCTTGGTTTTGTGCCATTTCCTCTCAGCAGCTCTGACGTTAGTGCGCATTGACCAAAGTGAGTCATTAAGCCACGCGTGAGACTGAGTGGGTTGTGCGGGTCTGGTAGACAGAGGACACACACGATCCAAGCAGGAGCTCAGCGTAGAACAGAGTGACTCTGTGGCATCATCAACCTCAAAAGAAGAGAAACTTCTAGATGGTGGTAGAGCAGACACCACCAAGGAGGAAAAGTGAGTGGGAGATAGATTACGGAGGTTGCGACAGACAGAGACAGTGGGAGTTGGAGCACATGGTTGCTGACAGAGGGAAACCTTGAACTGAATAAAGTAATGGTCAGATAGATGTAGAGGAGTAACTGTCTGCAATGTAGCGGTGCACTTCCTGGCGAAAATAAGGTTACTTCCTGGCGAAAATAAGGTTACTTCTCTTCACCTCTCAATGTAACAAATTTTAAACGGTCACCATTAAAATGTCAAGGTGAGTGCGGGAAATAAAAGAAAAATTGACTCTGAATGTAGAATATTTAACAAAGAATTGACGACAAAGTATTTCGTGATGGACGTGGGCTCAAAGGTGATTTGTCTGATATGTCAGGAGAGCATTGCGGTTCAAAGAATATAACGTCACCAGGCACTTCAGTACGAAACATGCTAATTATGCACAAAATATGTCTGCACGGGAGAAGGAGGAAAAGGCTACAAGATTGTCCTCCAACTTATCTGCCAGACAGCTTCTTTTTGCAAAGCAGTCTAATGTACAGGAGGCATCAACAAAAGTCAGCTATATGGTGTCATACAAAATCACAAAACACAGGCAAGCCATTTTCAGATGGTGAGTTCATTAAAGACTGTATGGTCGATGCAGCCACCATACTGTGCCCTGACAGCAAAAGTCAGTTTTAAAGTTTCATACACAATTGAGGATGTTCACATCAACAAGAAAACAACATTAACATGAAACGCTTTTGTCTCCCAGTTAGGCCTGAATACATTTTTTTAAAGGATCCTGTAAGTTCCATACACAGATCAGTTAAGCTTGACTAAGGATGTTGTTTTCCACATCATTCTTGAGTTTCATTGATTGCCATTTTTATTATACCTATGTCCCGCATGAGACAGCTAAATCAAATTTTGTGTGATGTACCAGCCTACTTGTTTTGTTGCAAAGGCCTATGCTGCTTAATGATGTTGGTTTAATTGCAGTCGTGCGATTGGTGGCCCTCCACTTACTTTGCCAAAGTAACTGTGGCCCTCAGACTAAAACTGTTGCCCACCCCTGCACTACTGTAATCTGTAGCCTCATACATATTCTAGCTGCTATCAGGTAGAATTATTAGTAGGCCCCAGTAACTGCCAGGTACACTGTGGTCTCTACATTTATAGAGCTAGGGAACATAGGGCTTGAAAACATAGGACCCTTTAATCTGGAAACATAGGACCCTAAGAACACAGGGCCCTGTGTCATTAGCCCATTATGTACCATACAAAATTGGGAGACATAGGGCTCTGGGAACATAGAGTCTTGGGAACATAGGGATAACATAATTTTATAGGAGCCCAGTTTGAGTACATCAGTGTTGTCATTGCCGACATAATAAATCCTACATCATCATATTTCACAAACTCAGGGGTCTATTTGGCAAAAACATAAATGCTAACTAAGTTAGTAACTTTGCTAGTTGCAGTGCAATTGCCCATCACCAACTGGTTAGCAACTATCGTGTTGGGAATCGGAGGCTATGTTACTAATATGTCTAAAATATCATGAGATCACACTGACCTGCTGAGACTGCTACATCATCAGAGTTCTGAGAACCCAGTTCATCCTGTGCCTCACAGTAGTAAAGTCCACTGGTATCAGAGGTCACATTGAAGCTGATGCTCTTCCCTGTGCCCCTAATTAGAGATTCATCTCCACTCTTCATGTACCAGGTGTAGTTGTGCACTGGTGGGTTGCCATCACTGCTGCAGGTCAGAGTCACTGAACTCTCTTCTTCGTCATGACTGATAGAAACTAAGACATTCTTGCGTTTGTCTGTTAAAACACATCCTCAACTTTTATTTTAGTCATATCAAAACTGAGTACAAATTATGACAATACAATTCAATCAATATCAATAATGCATGGAAGATAATGATCACCACAAAGTAAGCAGAACAGACTTACATTCAACACTAAAAAAGACAACAATGTATTATGTCTGAGTGAAGTACTGTAGATCTTAAGTCAAAGGGATCAAGCAGAGCTAATCAACCCATAGCCCTGTTGTTCAAGGTTGCCGAGTGCTGTCAGTAGGAATAAGAGATTTGGTACAACATTGTCTGAATTTGTAAACCGACAGCTAATGCAAAAAAAAAAAACTGAAACAAAGTTTCCTTGCCCTCATCGGCTAGCATTGGCTCCCGTTTCACTGTTCAGTCTACATTGTACCAAACTCTCTGTCCGACAGCACTCAGCCACCTTGAACAACAGGGCCATAGACTGATTGACTCCGGACATGCTTTAACTTACAAGTGACACTGAGAAACACATCAGCTGAGGTGAGATTCTCATATCTAACAGCACAGGAGTAACTGCCTGCATCCTCTCTGCTGACTGGGTTTAAATGCAGCTTGTGTCTGGTTCTGGGTTGATAGTTCAGGGGCTGTCCATTCTTGTACCAGATGAAGATGGGGTGATTACTCAGACTGCAGTTTGTATCACAGGTGAGGGTCACGCTCTCTCCTTCAGTCACTGCTTCAGGAGGGATAAGCACCTGCAGACCTAGTTTTGTTTTGGGAGACACAGTGACGTATACACACACAACTTTCATTTCTAAGTTGAAATCTTCCCAGTGATGGCTTACCTGTAACTGTTATGTTGACTCCAGGTAATCCTGTGTAAATCTCTCCTTGTTCTGTTACACACCTGAAGCCGTATTCTCCAGAGTGACTCTCTTTAATGTCTTCAAGACTCAGGGTACAACTCTTCTCTTTATTCCTGTGATACTCTGTGTGGTTTTGATAACTTTTATCCAGACTTAGGTCTCCCAGGTGATTCCTTGGTTGAACCAGAATGTTTTTGAACCAGAACGCTGTATTGATGGTTTGATCTCTGGGATATTTGTAAGTGCAGGAAATGTCCACAGATGAACCCTTCAGTACACAGAGACTGTTAGATGAGTAGGTCACATGCCAACACTGTTTAGCTGGAGCACCTGCAAAAAAGTATTTATATGTGTATTAATTATGTATGTGTGTGTGTGTGTGTGTGTGTGTATGTATTTATTTTATGTAGTTGGTTAGTTTTTTTATTAATCTGTGTACAGGTGTAGTATAATGATTGTGTGACAGACACCAACACAACTACTGAATAAATATAAGTAAAATAGTCTGCTGTTGTTGCTGTTTTTTTTTTTTTTTTTTGGTATTTTAAACTATACTCACACACTGCAGGGGAACGGTGAGCTTTGTAACCTTGCACAGCACAGGAGTAACTTCCCTCCTCTTCTGCTCTGGTTAAGTCCAGTAGTATGGACGCTGTGGTTTTGTCTTGCACCTGTTGTCCATTCTTGTACCAGACATACTGAGAGCCCAAGTCACAGGAGGTGCTGCAGGTCACTTTAGTCTGATTCTTATCACCTCCAACAGGCTCCTCCTTCACCCGCAGGTCTAAGAGGAGAGATTAGACATAGTTATTACACCAACTTAAACTTGAGTACTATTCTCATGAGTAGCAAAGAAGAAAATAGTCTGTAAAATATGTGTGCTTCAGTACCTGTGACTAAGAGAGTAACACCTTTGTTGGCTGTTATCCAGCTCCTATGCAGGAATGTATAAAACCAAAATTGATAAACTCCAGAGTGCTGCTCTGTCAGTTTGCCTATTTTCAGACTGCAGTCAGGATATTTGTGAGCACTACTGACTTCGCTTACTATCCCTCCCTTCTTGTCATACCAGTCTCCTCCCATATAGTGACCAATCCAGGAATAGTGGTAGCTACAAGACAGGACCACTGATGCTTCTTTAAGACCACAGACTTGTGTAGACGAGTAGGACACACTCCCTTCACACTGCACGGCTGAAACACATGTTACAGTGGAGAGCTGAGTTAGATAAAGTATCAAACGTTATTGTCAGGTATCACATCTTCTCATTCCTGAGTGTTTGGAAGTAGCAACTAAACATGTCAAGTGCCCTCCATGCCTTCTAAATTGATCTCCTATATCAGTTGAGAGCCTAAATCATATAGGTTTAGATTGGTCAGCTTTACCTGCCAGCTTCAGGAGAAATACAGCAGTCAACATGAACATGCTTTCAGAACACATTCTCACTTTCCCTGCAATAGTAATACAACACATAACATGCTTGTTATACAGAGTCAATGAAAGGCTTCTTGAGGAATGAATCATGAGTTGAAATTGCTCACCGTATATTCAGAGTTTATCTGAAGTAGCTTTGGCAAATAAAACTGCTGCTTCCATGAATAATGCATTTGCTGGACTTGGTTGGGTAGTTTAATGCTTCATTTTCACTTCGGATCTCATGCAGTTGTTACAATCTTCAAATATCATAAAGTTGTTGCAACTTTAATTGTGATTAATGTGGTTCTGGTTCCCAGGCTGCTTTATCACTACTCAAGATATTATACATGTATCATGTGTCATGTGTCATGTATCTATACATGTATCTTACCATGATCTTCCTAACCCCCGCTCCAATATCACCCGCTCCAGACAATCCCAAGCCCCGATTCGGAGCTCTGGAGAGATATGGTGGGGATCCGAAGTTGTGTCGGGCCTTCCTCATTAACTGTGAGCTGTTGTTCGCCCTGCAGCCCCGCACATTCTCATCAGAACAAGCAGCAAGCGAGGGTCGCCTATGCCATCATTCACCGCACTGGCAGAGCTCGGCTTTGGGGAACAGCAGAGTGGGACCGTCGATCCCCAGCCTGTGACACCCTCAGCCAGTTCGCTGCCGAACTGAGCAAGGTTTTTGACCTGGGTTCGTCCTGTTCTGAGGCGTCCCGAGAATTGATGAGCATACAGCAGGGCTCCCGGTCAGTGGCTCCCGGAGCTCCTGGAACACGCCTGCCCTGGTGGATGCCTTCATCAACGGCCTGGCAGATGACATCAAAGACAAGTTGGTCTCCTTCGACGTCCCATCCACACTAGATGGAGCTGTTGAGCTGGCAGTCCGCATCGACCGACGGATCCGGGCTCGCCAGAGGGAGAGGTCCAGCTGAACGCCGCCCCCCCCCCCCTGCCATAGATCCATTGCTACAAGGGTCCGCCAGCCCAGCCGCCCACCGTCCAAGTCTTCCTGTCTGCCGGGTTACCCTGAGCCCAGGGTGATTGGTCGATCTGCGCTCTCTCCTGAGGAATGGCAGAGAGGAGTCGGAGCTGGGGCACCGTGTTGCCGGCTAAAGCCAGAAGCTCCCCAGTGGCTGTGAGGATGCTGGTAAGTACGACAAAGATCTGACCTCCCCAGTGCAAGACGCCCTCATGCCTGTACTTCTGTCTGTCTCCGGTCCCTGCGCAGGCCCTGGACGGGCAAGACCTGGCGACGGTCACCCATCAGACCACTCCCTTGGTCATGCTTGTCACAGGGTACCACCAGGAGACCGTCCAGTTCCACCTCCTGCCCTCTCCTGGCACACCTCTCGTCCTCGGCTACCCATGGCTTCGACAGCACAATCCCCACCTTGACTCGGAGACCGGAGTTATCCGTGAGTCAGGCAGAGGTTGGCATCTATCCTGCCTAAAAGAGGCTATCTTACCGTCCAGCTCCCCGGTCAGCAGTACCACCCCAGATATGACGTCCATCATGTCCAGACCATGCTTCGTCAGCTCCTGGAGAACTCAATAGTCGTCAAGGCAGAGAAGTGTAAGTTCCACTCCCAGTCAGTCTCCTCCCTGGGATTCATAGTGGCAGAGGGAAGCATCAACATGGATCCCACCAAGGTCTCTGCAGTCTCCGCCTGGTCCACTCCCGACTCTCGAAAGCAGCTCCAGAGATTCATCGGGTTCGGCAACTTTTACCGCCAGTTCATCCGGAACTACAGTTCGGTGGCAGCTCCCCTCACAGTCCTCACCAGTCCCAAGGTCACTTTCACCTTCAATGCCGAAGCAGAGAGAGCCTCCCGGGACCTCAAGACTAGGTTCACCACAGCCCCCATTCTGCTGATGCCTGACCCCGACCTCCAGCTCATGGTGGAGGTTGATGCCTCGGACGTAGGGGTAGGGAGCGTCCTCTCTCAGCGGTCACCCAATGATGGGAGGCTGCACCCCTGCACCTTCTTTTCTCGTCGGCTTCGCCCAACGGAGAAAAATTATGACATTGGGAACAGGGAGCTCCTTGCCGTCAAGCTGGCGCTGGAACAGTGGCGAAACACTGGCGAGTCAAAAGAGGCGAATCAACCCTTCCTCATCTGGACCGATCACACAAACTTGGAATATATCTGCACGGCCAAACGCCTGAATTCCTGACAAGCCCGGTTGTCCCTTTTCTTCAATAGTTTTGACTTTGCTTTGTCCTATCGCCCAGGCTCCAGAAACGCCAAGCCCGACACCCTTTCCCGGCTACACCACAAAGGGGAGTGCTCGTCCGAGAAACCGGATACCATCATCCCGGCTCCTTTTGTGGTAGCAGCCGTGACGTGGGGAGTCAAGAAGTGAGTCAGGGAGGCCGCCCGAGACAAACCCGGCCCCAGCAATTGCCCAGCTGACCGGTTGTTTGTTCCAAAGGGCTATGCGCCCCGAGGTACTCCAATGGGCCCTCAGTTCTCACCTGGCTTGTCATCCAGGAGCCCTGAGGACCCTGGGCTTGCTTTCCCAGCGATTCTGGTGGCCGACGATGAGGATGTCCAGAGTTTCCTCCGTGCCTGTTTTACCTGTAACCAGCACAAGTCTCCCCGCCATGCACCCACCGGCCTGCTCCAGCCGTTGCCTGTCCCTCGTCGCCCCTGGTCCCACATATCCTTAGACTTTGTCACCGGTCTACCACCCTCCGAGGGTAACACGGTAATTCTCACATTGGTGGACTGCTTCAGTAAGATGGCCCACTTCATTCCGCTCCCCAAACTCCCCTCCGCCAAAGAAACAGCCCAACTCGTCCTCCACCACGTCCCCAGTTCACCTCCATTTTCTGGAGGGAATTCTGTGCCCTAATGGGGGCCTCTGCCAGCCTCACCTCCGGTTTTCACCCCCAGTCCAACGGCCAGATGCAGAGGATGAATCAGGAGCTGGAGACCGCCCTCCATTGCTTAGCCTCCCGGACCCCTAAGCCTGGTCCCCACCTCCACCAGTCCCTTGTTCCACCCTCTGTATTTAAACCCCCAGTTTCCAGTCAGTCCCTGTCAGACCGTCTTTGTGTCATGGTGTTACTGAGCTGTTTTTCTGTTAATCTGTTTTCCTGATACCAACCCAGACCGACCTGGCTATCCCTGCTCTTCTGCCCCGGTGAGCCTGACTTGCCGCCTGTCTCTCTACCCGAGTCTAGCTTGTGTGTTCCCGGTCCTGCCACCTCCTCGAGGGCGTCCTGCCTGTACCCGTCTACAGTCGACAACCCAGTCCCCTGTGTGATCCACGAAACCGCAGCCTGCCACACAGACGACCGCCTGGGTCACCCACTCCCTCTCCCTTCTCCCTGAAATCAATAAACTGTCCTTGTCTGCTAAGTGTTGCGCTTGGGTCGTCTGTCCCACACCATTACACCAGTATACAATAAGACAAAAAGCATATTTAACTGACATCTTGCACACATGACAGCATGCAATAGCTGTAAGCTGTAATCATCAAAATGAAAACAAAGAAACTTGTTTGTTGTAAATGTTTCACTTTCACTTTGAATACTGTTATAAATGCATCTGACCACAATTGACTTTACCATGGTAGCCATGAATGAGGACATAAGAGATAAATGGTTCCTATAAGGTCCATTTGCTTGTGAGTGTGGATATGTATTCTCTCTCTCTCTCCCTCTGTGTGTGTGTGTGTGTGTGTATGTGTATGTATGTGTTGTACAAGCATAAACATTCTCACAGGAGTAACAGTAGTATTAAAAAACAAACAGCTTCAATGAAAAAAAATATATCCAGATAGATACTTGCCTACGCTCTCATGGAGAAGCATCCACCAGCAACAAGAGACAGAACTGGATGTGTGAGTGTAGAGAGGAAACGCTGAACTCAAGCTCGTTTTTAACACTATGTGTTCATAGAAATGTTAAGATGGCATCACACATGACATATGCCTCTACTTTTACCACTTCCTCAGGGCAGTCTACTGGCTTGGTTCTGTGGGCCCTGGCTGGTTGCATATTCAGTTCTCCACTTTGCACTTAATTTACCTCTGCTGGTCTCCTGGTCCAAACACATCTCAAAGGGACAATGACAGTGCACTTGAAGCATGCCAGGATTAACTTTCAAGTCTTCACCAAGAGGAGTTTCTTTTCTCGTTTCTCTATACTATCAGGTATATCAGCTATCAGGTTCTCATCTACCCTTGGACATTAGAGCATGCATGTAACCAGTATCATTTCCTCTAAACTGTGGAACCACAAAAGTGACTTCTGTTCTCTTTTTAAATATAGACCAAAGTTAGCAACCACTGTGAGCAGACTCTCTGTATAATCATATTTGCACAGGTACACATTGTCTTATGCATATAAACCAGAGTAAATTGACTGAAAGAGGATGCTGGGCGTAGGCCTATTAATAACTTGCTGGTGTATGGCTGTTAGCATACAAAAGATGCATTTCCTCTACTGGTCCACCTGTCATGTCTCTATTCTTCACTAGTGGGATTGGCCTATGATCTGCACTATGAGAAACAAGGCTGTTAAGTGTCAGAAAGAGTGTGAGCAAGGATACGACACACGCTGAGCCAATGTTTGTTATGTTCCTTCTGTGACCTGTATGCTTCTCCTCTACCCTTCAATGATTATGCTAAGCTACAGTAGGTTAATGGTGTCTGGGCATGGCCATGGTAAAATTGGTGTGTGTTGTATCACATTCTGAAATACGCTATTACATATACATATATGTGTATATATATTTTTTCTGTTTAAGACAACATCTGATGCTTATGTGACAACTGAACTTCAATGGGGAGAAAGTGAGTTATACCTGGTCATAACTGACCTTTATCAAATCTCTACAGAGAAACCAGTATGCTGATGCACTACATGATTTCCTCTTTGTCTTGTGGTTAAGTTGTAGTTACAGAAGGAAAAGAAAGATGTAGTAAACCACAGGCTAACTAACAAAACAGAGCCTCAATTTGATTATTGAGGAAGCCCAAAAATATGGCATATGTCTGTGTCTTTTCCACTTAGAAGAAAAACTATTGTTCAAAGTTTATAAGGGTCCTTCAGAAGACATCTGAACAGCACAGTGTGTGGGTGTTTGTGGCATTACAGTCGTTTCATATTCATACTCTTCACAATCTATTGCTGTTTCCAAGTCATTTTCAAGCTAAAAGTAGTTGCACATAAGATATGTGCTGATGCACTCCTTAGAGATTCATTGTCTGGGTTTGATGATGGTTAATGATGGATTTGTTGATTTCTTTGAAGCATATGTACAAGCAATTTCAACACCTTGTCAGATCCTCCCTGCGTAGGTTTTGTGGTGAATGTCTAAGCATGAAGCAACCAACCAATAAAAAGTGGGCCACATGACATTGTGGAATAATTATTCTATTTTATTTCAAAATATGCCTGTTTGTGGAATAAATTATTTATAGTTGTTTTTAACTTTATTGTCTTTGAAATAGGTGTCAAGAACCCTCCTGGCACCCCCAACACAAAAATGGTGACGTCATTTGATTAGCACTTCAGTATGTTTTTTCAGTCACTTTTTCTGTAAGTCTACTTCACTTTGTGGGTTATAGGTCTACTTGTCAACACACCTTAATCACCTTAATTTAGCCAGAGAGTTAAAGAGGATTTAGGGTATCTAGGCCTATATGATGTATGCCGACATGTCTCTGTATAAGTCAGGGACACAAAAAAGAAAAGAAAAGAGAAAAAGAGAAGAAGAAACCAGGAGCCTTCAGGGATTCGCTGAATAGGTATCTTAAAACAAAAAGGTTATTTTAAAAAAGGTTCTTCTGAAGATGCAGGTATTAGCAAAAGCAAGGCAGAGCAAGGTAAGACACAGTGCAGCCAATGTTTTCCAGTCCTGTAAAGTAACCCAATCCAGCTGGGCTCAAAATAAGTACCAACCAAGTCACGCCATTCATGTTAATACAAATGAGGGGGTAGCAGTCACAATGACCACCTTATATTAAACGCACTGGGCAGTAAATCATTCGATAACCACAACGGCTTAAAAACAATGTGTTTCACATATCTGAAGACTGCAAAGCCAAGGCTGCCATATAGTACTATATGCATTACCCAATACATCACAGAGCTAATTAGATCTGTCATCCATTGATCACCAATTGAGTGTAAAAACTTTCATTAACAGAAGAAAAATCAGGTTAAAGGTTCATGATAGGCTGTAACAGTCAATGCAGTAAAAGAGTCTGTACATCACAACTGGTGCTGTATTTCATCCTGAGATCCTTGAATTCTGTCTCTGTCTGGGGCGTGTCTATGCTCTGCAAGTTCTCATATACAGAGTCCTGAATTCTTCTATGGAGAGGCAAGGATGGGTCATTCACAGTCCTCACATTCTGAAAGGTCACCTACACACACACACTAACACCATTTTCAGCATTAATTGCAGCTTATAGTCTGTCATGATTACTACTGATTGTAATTTTTCTGCATGACCCCTGGCAGTTGGGTTAGCCCCTTGAGTCGTGGATCTGCCCAAGGTTTCTTCCTAGATTAACTGAACATAAGGGAGTTTTTCCTTGACCCTGTTGATCTTGGGTGCTGTGAAGCGCCACGAGACAATACTATTGTAAAAGGCGCTGTATAAATAAAACTGAATTGAATTGAATAATTGAATAAACAATTAATAATAAATAAACAATACATTTTTGTTCTGTGTAATTTCCTACATAGTTGTCTCTAAACATGCTAACAGTGTTCATGATGGTCATTTACCTGAAGATTGCTATACACAGGGGATGTGCGTGTGTAAGGGTCATCATGAGCATCTAAATGAACGTCCTATGACAGACATTACATTGACATAGAATGACTCTATTATAATTAGTTCACCACATTCCTCCTTATGTAGAAAACTGTAAAAACACTAAATACCCCTCTCTTTATACTGGTTCTACTTCTTGTGGTATTTCCTCTGTCGACCTGTGACTGTACAAGCTTGATAAAGGTGTTAATCAATCAGTATTGAAAATACGGTAGCAATTTTGCTAGTCATTGCGAATCACTTATTAATGCTTTATTCTGCATGATTTTATTCTACTCATAATAGACCACTAGGAATTTCTCCAATATTAACTCCTAATTATTGTGAATTTGTATCAAGTTAGTTGTGAGAATAATTCTTCCTGAGAATAACTTTTGCTGTTATACTAGCACCTTGTAAACCCCTCACAGAGCAAAGCATTTTGAGATCATAATTAATATACAACAGCTAACTGACTTACTATAAATAAGTTGTAATTAGAAGGTAATACTGGAGAAATTCCTAGTTAATGGTCTATTGTGGGTAGAATAAGGTCATGCAGAATAAGGTTTTAATAAGTGATTTGTAACAACTAACAAATGGCTTGTATGTTATTAATGTAATTACTGCTCTTCCGACACTCCGTTCCATTGCTTTTAACACAACCCCGCAACCAGCGTCGAACTCTGCTGCTGCCACATGTCGATTACATGTCTGTTTTGTCAGAGCTGTTCAAGAGATCTATTGTTCATTCCTCAGGCTGCTATGCTATGTTCGCTGTGTGCTATCTGGGCAAGCGAAATTGTCAAATTTGAAAATGCTCTACAATGATGTTGGAACCGGTGTGCAGAGGGTCTAAATGTGGAGGGTGCTGTGAAATGCCTGAAGCTAATTCTCTATGGTTATGCTTGTCTTATAGCCAAACCGAGAGATTAAACTATTATTTCCTGATAGACACAACTGTAAACACCAGGATGATGAGAACAATAATAGTTAGGATGATTCCTGCTTTTATTGCCATGGTAGCAGTACTTTTCTCTGAGATATAAGGAAAAGGAAATATTAAAATACAGAAATGACTAAAACTTCCATTTTCCAAGTTGTAGCTTTTCTTAACTATAATTCTTAACTATATTACACATCTTACCATCCATTGTAATTGTGACCCCACTTGAGTTCTGAGAGCCCAGTTCATTCTGTGCCTCACAATAGTAAATTCCCCTGGTATCAGAGGTCACATTGAAGCTGATGCTCTCCCCAGTGCCCCTAATAAGAGATTCAGCTCCACTCTTCATGTACCAGGTGTAGGTGTGCACTGGTGGGTTGGCATCACTGCTGCAGGTGAGAGTAACTGAACTGCCCTCTTCTATTTCACCAAAGGCACTGATGAACACTGAAACATTCTTTGGCACATCTAATGAAATATAGATAGGTTATTGAAAGTATTGGCACATTTTACAAACTTTTGTAACATTGTAACATTTTGACAAAACCACAATAATTACCTTCAACATATGAAACAGATGTTGTATACTACTCATACAACCTTTCCTGTTATTACTAGTGTTATTGCTAGTGTCAATGTTAAGGTGTTAACGCATGTGACTAATGTAAAAATGTATTATTATAGTTATTTTTTTAAACGCAAATTCATCATGCCGACACATACGTCACACTACCCGCCAGTGCCATCCTCACTTACACACACCGCAAGAGCTGTGACTGGTTGAGTTTGTCCTACTCGCTTTGTTTTGTTTACCAATGTATTTCAGCAGCCCACTGTAGGTAGTTTTAACAACATGCTAGTCCACTAGACTTTCTAAATAATTTAAGACATCATTTTGAATTCAGTGGCAGGATTGTGTACTGTTCCTATCAATCAGTAATGTTTTAAATTAAGTGCTTCATCAGCAGTCATGAGAAGTTTGCTTATGGACATGTTGAATGAGAGTACAAGGAAAAGGCAAAACCATGGTTTGAAGCAAAGGGGAGCATGCAGAACTTGCACACCTAGGATGAGAGTGGGGGTGGGGCATTAAAAAATCATGTGGTCGGTCAACCCCTGTCGGTCACCCCATAGACAACCTTTGGTGGTGTGAAGGAAACCAAGGAGCGCCACTTTGCTGAGGCCTGCGCTAACCAGGTAGCCTGATATCAGCCCCCTTTAACGTTGTTGTGGTGGAGCCAAAAGAAATGAAAGAGAAGCAATAGGCAGAGCTACCCTGGCTGCTAACCAGGGGGATGTGTGATATTCTTTCTTCACAATTCTGAATTCTGGAACTTCAAATGTGTGGCTAATTGTGATTAATAGTGATTAACTTAAAGTTTCTATGTGATTTAATTAGATAAATTTTTTAATCAATTGACAGCACTAGTCATTACCACAATATGTGGTACTTACATCTGACACTGAGTGAGATGTTAGTTAAACAGATACTCTCATGTCCTCTAACAGCACAGGAGTAATTTCCTGCATCCTCCCTGCTGACTGGGTTTAGGTGCAGCTTGTTGTCTGTGCTTGTGTGTTTGTTAGACACATGTCGTCTGTTCTTGTACCAGATAAAAGTGAGGTCATTACTCAGAGTGCTGCTGCAGGTCAGAGTCACGTTTCCTCCCTCTATTACTGTTTCAGATGTCATGGTTACCTGCAGAACTTTTGATTAATACAAGAAAAAAAACATTTGACACCTAAGAAGTGAAATTATATGAACAATTGATTACATCGTATTGATGGCTAAATGGCTCAGTAATAAGTGAAAGAAGGTTCTCATGGCCCCCTCTAGAACGTCTTAGTGCAGACCTGCCATTTGCAGGTTTTATCACAGCGAACTATTGTCAAACTAAACCGAAACAGTTCAACATCAACATAACTACGAAAAAGGTCATTGGTTCCTACTCTTTGGTTTGCAAACAAATCTAAAACTAGCAGAAATTGTCTCACATGATAAGTTTGGGCGTAGGGAATGTGCTTTAATGAGCCTTATTATACAGCAGGGAGGAGATGAGTTGTTGTCTTTATCTTGTCTCATGTGACCCTGAATTTAACTTGTATTCTCAATTTCCATCTTACTATGGCTGGAGGAACCATGTGACCTTTACTACTTGCTGAGTACTTCATAGTCCAGCACTGTTTTTCTGGAGCACCTGGTGATTACAGCATAAAAACAACAACCCAAACAAATGCTTAAATGATATGTTAAGACTGTTAAGATAACACAAGAGCTTTTTTCTGGAGCACCTGGTGATTACAGCATCAATGGACCATTCAAGCGCCTTTGTTGAAGAAATGTATTTTGGAGTTATCCATTGGCCTACTCACACACTTGTGGAGAACGATTCTCATAACGTCTTACAGCACAGGAATAATTGGCTGCCTCAGAGGGTTTGGTTAAATCCAGTGTTATGAAGGCTGTTGTTTTGTCTAGTAGTTGGTGTCCATTCTTGTACCAGACATACTGAGAGCCCAGGCTGCAAGAGGTGATGCAGGTCACTTTAGTCTGATTTTGATTCCCTACAACAGGATCCTCCTTCACCTGCAGGTCTGAGAGAAGTAAGAAGTCATAGCTTCATTCTTGGATGTAATTCATCATACAGTATTTGGGTCAAAGAATTGATGTGTTCATTATTACCTGTGACTGAGAGGGTGACACCTGAATGGTCTGTTATCCAGCTCCAGTGTAGGCCTGTGTAAAAGCGAAACTTATAAAGACCAGAGTCATCATCAGAAAGTTTGCCTAAATTCAAACTGCAGTCAGGGTAATGAGGATTATTGTATTCCCAGACTCTCCCAGTCCCTTTGTACCACTCTCCTCCAATATAGTGACCAATCCCAGAATAGTCATATCTGCAGGGCAGGACCACTGATGCCCCTTTAAGGCCACAGACTTTTGTAGAAGAGTAGGTCACAGAATACCAACTTTGCACATCTGAAAAAAGAAAAACATCTTTGGAACAGTAGCTCATCTTCAATCACAAATTCACAATGCTATTATCAGTTTTCATGATTCAGTTTGCAGGACAAAAAAGAAAACAAAACATCAACATGTGTGTGCTACCAGATCAACTGATACCCTCTCCACCTTCAAGAAACTCGTGAAGACCCAGCTCTTCCAAGAATATCTCCTGGCGTAAACTTTGAGAATGCACTTAACAATTTAATTTATCTGCACTATTGCACTTTCAACTTAAAATGGTGCAGTTTCTATGTTAGCAATATGCACCCTTTCATTGTGTCATAGCTCGAATGTTATCCTCTTTTGTAAGTCACTTTGGATAAAGGCGTCTGCTAAATGCCTAAATGTAAATGTGTGTTAACCACAGACTGGGCATGTGAAATAGTGCATGAGAAGAATCTGAAACATGTCTCTTTGGGGGTTTTATGTACCATAGAAGAATGATGAAATCTCACCTGGCAAACATAGGGCGAATATTTCTAAAATTGTGATTGAAGCTTGAAATAACATTGTGATTATCTCTCTCCATGCAACAAACAAACATGCAGGGTTTGTTGGTGTCTTTAATTTCTGTTTAAAAAGGAAGTCAATGCAGTTAAAATAGTCTGGGACAAAATAGACACATCTAATAAAGAAGGTTTAACAATCACAACATTTACTTGCATCTTAAGAGAAATTAGAAAGAGATAAGTCAAATATACCTACAAGAAAACACTGCACTAAAGTCTTTAGACTCTATCTTTTCTAGCCTTTTTTCAAGCTTTAGTCTCTAGTCTCTAGTTAACTTCAGTGTTGTTACAGATAGGCAGGCTCTGATGTCATATACAGGCTAGTGTTTCTGTGTTGTTATATGATGGAGATAGGAAACAAGTGGATTTCATTCCATTGGTTAACCTACCTTAAGAAGCATGTAGTCAGAATGGTGGCCACCACAGATGAGTTACGGTACCTCAGTGGAATGTATTTGCTTTACTTTGACAAAGCTCACCGTGTGAAAGTTGTTCACACATCTCTTCAGAGAGACCACTGTGTGTTATGTGCTGACAGTGCTCAGTTTTGTGGTAAAAGTATAGGTGCACTGCAAACAGACTTTTGCATTGCTATGATTTAGACCTGGGGCCTTTCCAATGAAGAGATCTATTGTTCATCTATATGAGGTGACATGATTTATATCAATATTTGTAAAGTGGATGAATGATTTTGAAATTACCAAAACAAAAGTATTGCAGTGTTTACTGCCTTTCCATGCTGTCTTCCCCTTTCCACGTTAGTAGCCTTTAGTGACCAACCCAGGAATAATCATTTCTGCTGGGCAGCACCACTGATGTCCTTATATATAGACTCGTATAGAGTACACCACTCCTAATGTAACACCTGTACATCTACAATACAGTCTATGGATACAAAGATATGGGACTATAAGGTTGCAATGAGGGAACGTAACCTAAATGTAATGCTATATGGGTTTATGTATATGGGTTTGTCATGCTTAAATGCTTATTTAATGCTAATACTTAAATACTTATTTAATTTAATAATAATATTTTTAATGTAATTTATAATAATAATTTATGATAATAATTTGTAATAATATTTTTTGTTGTTTTCAATAAACCAGCTTCTTGTAAGTCTCATGTAGTGTTTTTTGATCACCAGTAGATGGCATCAGTGATGTAAAACAAACCTTGCTGTGAAGGTTTTATTTTGGTTTAACCCAAGATTACAGTTTTTTAGTGCCAAACTGCCAGTGTTAAACTTGCAAAATACATTTCAAAGTGACATTAGTACTAATCATCAATTTTATTTATTATGAGACATGAGACCCCAAACAAAAAACCTTATTGTTACAGTATCACACGTCAAATGTCACACAAGAAAAAATCCATTATTGGATGTTTAAATATAAACTTACATTAAAAACTTTATCTTTTCTGCCCTCCTTGCTGGACTATGGCTACAATGAGTTTTAAGACATCCAGAGCTTTAATAAAGTATTTTAAAATCCCCAACACACTATACAAAACAAAGGTTTAAGTTGTATTTTTACCTGTAATAAACAAAACATGTTTGAAAATAAGATTTCTTAATATTTTATCAGTAAAATCCTATGTATATCCTCTCTGAACAGCAAAAGTAATACTGGCAATGTACACTTGTACAGAGGTACGCTGCCCGTGGTCTGATGGGCAGCTGTGATTTACCCTCTGTTTGTGGTCTGCTACAGGCCAAGGGCTGTCAGGGTTTGTTGACTGTACTGTAGATCACACTGTCATCATTTTCCACTCTGCAGACACACAGGAATTATTACTTTAATCTGGGGACTTTAATCGGGGCAATGACTCAGCAACTCAACTCAGCATTTTTACAGTATGTGAGTGGTGTGGGTGCATTTCTACAGTGTTGTTCACTGAGCATTAAGAGCACCAAGACTGCTTGTTTTTTCAACATGAACTTCAACACTCCATGTGTTAGTGCTGGTGTGCAGCATCAGTTACTGTGTTTAAATGCTGAATACTGGATGTGGTTAAGAATGCCTGTGAGTGGCTCTGAGAAACAGATTAAAATCCCACCTGGTTGCAGATATCCCTTTGTTCAACTGGATTGAAGTGTAGACAACATTGGTATCCTGAGCACAAGTCTGAGGCTTTCCAACTGTGGAGTATAGAGGCACTTTCTGTCTTTCTGAGCGAATGATCTGAATGCTGGCATACTGTACATGGTCATCATCACATGAAGACACCACTCTCTGTGTGGGCTCAGGGGTCGTGACTCTAAATGTGACGTAACTGTAAAAATTCAGAGTGCAGATGTTTTAGTTCTTTGAGTGAATGCATTACACCAAGGGCACAGAATTAGGGTGGATGCAAGTGACGTGTCCCCATCGATATCCAATGATTGCTGGATTGTCCCCATTAATAATTTAGATTTTAAAAAGTCTGGGCGAACAAAGTGTTAAATCCTGTTTTCTACTGATTGTAAGCACATAATGCTAATATAATCCTGCTAACAACAAGGCCAGGAGGCCTTAGAACAGAAGGCAAGGCCAGATGCCTTAGAACTCCATCAACTATGTGCACAAAGATGTTCTAGCAGCAGCTCTGCATGAGAAAATAGCTGGACCTTGTGAATTACCACTTCCCTAAACTCACTACAGCACAACATCATTTTATGCATGAATGTCAAGCAAAGTTGTGGCCACTTTTGGAATGATATACCAGCAAAAGAGTGCAAGCCAGTTTTGAAAACCACCTGTCACAGGTTGCAGTATGTAAGTTGTTGTAGGTAGCAATCTGATCCCCAAATGACAACTGATGTTTCTGAAAACTTTCACCTGTCAACAGGTTGCATTACTGTGGATAGAAACTGTTTTTCCAAGGAAGAAAATTACAGAATCACCTCAAGTACACAATTCCAGCAGTAACCAGAAGTACAGCAACAATGATGAAGGTGATAATAGCTGGCAGAATGGCAGAGCCTTTTGAAAATGAAAGACATTTTAATGAAATCATATAATTGTCTGCAAAACAGTGAAGTAGGACCAAATGAAACAATGAACAACAATAACATGCAAAATCTGTATCAGAACAGGAACAGTCGATGCCATCTGACTAATAATAAGCAGATACAATAGTCAATTATCAGTTTGTATTTATACAGTATTTAATCACACTTACCTTGAGAATGAACAGCAACTTCTCTTGAGAACTGAGAGCCCAGTTCATTCTGTGCCTCACAGTAGTAAAGTCCACTGGTATCAGAGGTCACATTGAAGCTGATGCTCTCCCCTGTGCCCCTAACAAGAGATTCAGCTCCACTCTTCATGTACCAGATGTAGGTGTGCACTGGTGGGTTGCCATCACTGCTGCAGGTCAGAGTCACAAAACTACCCTCTTCTATTTCATTAGGACTGATAGACACTGAGATTGTCTTTGGTTTGTCTGTTAAAATAAGTGCACACGTTTTATTTTGATAAATATCAAAGCAGAGTGTCAAGAATTATGAAAATTCAATCATGTGTCATAGTTTGAACATATGGACCAACAATTAAGCAATAGGCCCCCTGAGGCTGTTCTGTGCTTCAAAGATAAACCTAAGGCGCGTTATTAGGGACAACACAAAGCAAAGTGTCGTCAAATTAAATGTGTTGTAAGACCACTGATCTCGAAGGAATGAATGAATTACTTTCATAAATTCTTCTGTCTTCTGTCAGACGGATAGCCGGTGAAATCGTTTAGGCTACATTCTGAAACCAGCTTATGATTTCTACCATGCACAGTAACTTACATTAGACAGTGAGAAAGACAGCAGCATTAACACCATGTATACAACATATGTGAAAAGATGCTCTGACTTACATCTAACGTTGAGAAACACAGCAGTTGAGCAGAGATTCTCATTTCCTCTAACAGCACAAGAGTAACTGCCTGCATCCTCACTGCTGACTGGGTTTAGATGCAGCTTGTTATTTCTGGTTGTGTGTTTATAGATCAAAGGCTGTCCAGTCTTGTACCAGATGAAGGTTGGGTCATTACTCAGACTGCAGGTAGTATTACAGGTGAGGGTCACTCTCTCTCCCTCTGTCACTACCTCAGGAGTGATCACCTGTAGACCTAAACAATATATTATTTACAGGGAGAGACAATTATATGTACACCCCTTTCATTTCAATATTAAAAGTCTTACTATTACTATTAGTAATGTGATCACTATTAGTAATACAATTACTATTATCTTAAAAAGCTTATTCCCTCATGAATAGAAACAAGGACACAGTAATATGTAAACATTCATTTACCTGTGACTGAGACCGTAACATCAGGACTGCCTTTTATCCAACTCCAATGTTGTCTTGTTTGAAACTGAAACTCATATACACCAGCATCATTATCTGACAGCTTGTCTATGTTCAGGCTGCAGTCAGGATATTTACAGTCACTGTGTCCTCTGACTCTCCCTCTCTGTTTTTCATACCACCCTCCTTCATGATACATGTCATTCCCAGGATATTCACATGTGCAGGGCAGGACCACTGATGTCCCTTTAAGGCCACAGACTCTAGTAGAAGAGTAGGTCACACTCCAACACTGTTTGCTTGGATAACCTATAGATGACAATGTTTGGAACATTGTTTGAAACATCTAAGTCACATGTTGTATTAAGTTATTATGTTACATATATATTATGCCTCCACTCCTCTGCCCCTGGTTTCCGACCCATTGCCTGCCCACGACTAACGCTCTGCACTCCCTCCCCAGCTGCTGGATGTCCGCCACCAGGGTCGCGGACAGCAATACCTGGTGGATTGGGAGGGCTACGGCCCTGAGGAGAGGAGCTGGGTTCCCGCACGACAGATCCTAGACCCCACCCTTATCAGGGACTTTCAGTGCCACCGCCTCACCCAACCTAAGGCAACGCTAAGGGGTGTTTCTTGATGGGGGGGTACTGTCAGGGTTTTGTCTCTGTTTCTTCTCCCACCTGTTTGTGATTATCCTAGTCAATTACTCACCCATTATGTCTTTGTCCCTCATTGGTTCCTGCTCCCTTTCCCACAGTATTTATCCCCCATGGTCCCTGTGCTCTGTCTCTGATTGATGTCTGAAATCCTGTTGTAACTCGACTCAGTGAGTTTCTGAATTTAGTCCTGTTTCTTGTCCTGTCTGTCTCTCCTGCTCCCTGCCCTTTGTTGAGTTTTTGGACCTCCTGTTAAGAGGATTTGTTTTTGCCTTTTGCCTCCTGCTTATCTTGGATTTTTGACATTTGATGCTCTCTGCGTTTTTCTGAACCACTTGTTTTTGCTAAGACTGAATAAACCAACCCTGTCTCTGAATCTGCGTTTGGGTCCAACTTACTAGAACCCTGACACACGGAGCAGTGGGCAGCCATTAATCTGGCACCTGGTAGGGTTAATTATATTTGTTACTCACACGCTGCAGGGGAGCTGTGATTCTCATAACCTCTCACAGTACAGGAATAGTTTCCCTTCTCAGAAGGTTTGGCTGAATCTAGTAGTATGGAGGCTGTGGTTTTGTCTTGTAGTTGTTGTCCACTTCTGTACCAGACATACTGAGAGCCCAAGCTGCATGATGTGCTGCAGGTCAGTTTAGTCAGATTCTGATTCCCTCCAACAGCCTCCTCCCTCACCTGCAGGTCTGAGGGAACAGGTTAAATATATTGACCTTCAGTACAATTCTTATGAAGAGTAAAGGTTAAAATTAGTTGGAATTGTGTGCTTCACTACCTGTGACTGAGAGCATAACATGTGATGCACTTTTTATCCAGGTGAAATGTAGAACTGTGTAAAACTGAAAGTGATAAACACCAGAGAGGTCATCTGAAAGCCTTTCTATTGTCAGGCTGCAGTTGGGATATTCAGAGTTACTGTGTTCTCCAACTCTGTCTCTCTGCTCATGATACCACCCTCCTCCTCCATATGTATCTCCTACACTTTCCCAAAGGTATTCATAACTGCAGGGCAGGACCACTGTTGATCCTCTAAGACCACAGACCTGTGTAGAGGAGTAGGTCACACTGTATCCACACTGCACACCTGAAACACGGGACAGTGAAGACTATTTATTTTTGTATGTAATTTATAATTTATTTTTAAGTATTTGCAAACAGTATTTTGGTGGCACAGGTCAGATATTACTAATATACAACATATTTAGATTAAATGTCTAAATCATGTAGGTCTAGATGATTTAGAGTAGTCCACCTTACCTGGTAATCTCAGGAAAAATATAGCAGCCAATATGAACACGCCTTCAAAACACATTTCTCCCTTTCCCTGCAACAGCACAATACAGACTGCCATTACTGGTACCCATTTTGGAATGTTTCTTAAGGTGGTTGAGGAAATCTTGGTGAAATTGCTCACAGTATATCCAAACTCAGTAGTAGTAGTTGTAGTAGTTTCAACAGCCAAGAGAGCCTTCAAAGCTGGTAAATTAACCTAAAAATGTCGCCTGGTTTGCTTTTAAATCAATTTCTTCACCTTTCAAGTGCCTAAACAACATCATAACACATCAGTTAACCAAAGTTATAACAGGAAGTAAAGATACAGCTAAAGCAAATTAACAGGCACCCGTCCATAATATTGAGACCAGGATCCATGTAGCCCACGGACCCAGACGTGCTTAACTAATTTATGTCCAGCATCCCCCAGAGACCACAGCCGCTTTGACATTGGGACGGAGGAGTGGCAACGCATAAGGGACAGGCTGTCTTGTATTTTACTATGTGTGTGAATGATTCTGTTCTGTCTATATAAAGAGTGGACTGCTTCCAAAAGACAAGATGCAACAAGAAAAACATGATATTTTGCAAACCTCTTGCATTCATGACAACATATTTCTTACTGTCATACATATGAAATCAAGCAGCATGGGCACAAGAATGTCCTGGAGTCTCCTTACTCTCACATCATATAACATTTATCACACTGGGAATTTACTACACTACAATCACTACAATTGCCTTCATCACTGTAACCAAGAAAGGCATGAGACCTGAATAAAGCCCTATTTGCTTGTGAGTGTGGATACACACTCTTTGTGCGTGTGTGTGTGTGTCTCTGTGTGTGTGTAACAGTCAGTTCCAACAGAAATCAGCATGCGATCCTTCTAATAAGTTTATATTGTATAGGTACAAACAAGTAAACATAAGGATAGCAATATAGTTAAAGTTAAAATACTGAAGATACAGTACAGTAGAAATATATTAAAGATGCATACCTACTTTTTAAAGGGCATCTGCCATTAACACCTAACAAAAGGATATGCTGAACTCACACTTGATTCTAACGCTTGGTAAAGTTAAAATAGCACTAGATGACATATGCTTCTACTCACTTCCTGAACACAGTATATTTTCAACATGTGGTTTGCATTTTCAGTTCTCCATTTTGCACTTAATTTACCTCTGCTGGTCTCCTGGTCCAAACACATCTCAAAAGGAGAATGACCACTCAAAGCATGCCAAGATGAACTTTCGAGTCTTCACCAAGAGGAGTTTTTTTTTCCTTTTCAGTATTACTGGTCAACCCCTCCATTGTAGAACATGTAAGGGAAAAGTGATAAAAGTGTCTTCTAAATGCATAAATTTAATGTAAATGTAAATATTTTTACTGATAGCCTGGGAATCCAGCCCCTGGCCCTAATAGACGAAATCCAATCCAAGAGATGGCACCAATGCATGCATATCCAAATGTTAACATCCAAATGTTAACTTCTGAATAATAGTTAACAGACTTTGAATAATAGTTCCTGCAGTGCAAATTCATATTTGCAAGTTATATGTCTATATTGGTAGGCTAACTGGGACCCAGATCAGGTATTTAAATTATTTTAACTGATTTGTAATTATAATAATTACATATTGGATACATTTGGTAAAATGAACATAAACAGAATGACACCAAAATAGTGTTTATTACCTTATCAGGCAACATAACTCTACAAACACATGTATTGGTGAGAATTTACAACAAAGTGAACTTTGTTCTATTGGTCAAACAAATAGAAATGACTTTACATGAAAATTTGTATGAGTCATTGAGTATGAGTCATTTTGAGTTTACCTGTCAAGTGTTGCTGTGTTCACTGTGCATCGCTCTATAGCGTCTTAATGCCATTCTATGCCAATCCAGGAATGATGATGCTTAGACCCTTACACAGGATTACACTACTGCACTGCACTTTACACTGTACAGCTGCAATGCAGTCAGTGGCTACAAAGAAACAGGATAGCTATGGCTAGCACTATAAGGTTGCAGTGAGGCCTCATAACCTCTTTGAGTGTAACAGAATACTTATTGGATACTGGCTTTATCATGCTTACAATGCTTATTGGATACTGTGTTTCCAAAACAACAAAAAAATATTTTTAGTTCACCAAACTAGCTCCTCATAAGACTAATGTTGTTGTCTGTTTTCATCACCAGTAGATGGCATCACTGATAATAGAACCTGTGTATGAGCAGACATCGGGTTTAATCTAAAATAACAGTATTGTTGTGCTGAAGTGGCAGTGTTAAACTTTGAAAAAAAGGGCAATGAGGACAATATTAATGCTGACAATAAACTAAATTAAGACGTCATAGACATATATGTATATAAACTAATACATCAACATGAATGCTGTGACTTCAGCATGATTATTATTTTATAACCCCAAACTAAACAGGTGAAATGGGTGTCATTCCCATCTAATATGTACAGTTTTGTTTGTCACAACATTTTTGAAAGAAAAAGACCTGACGAGAAGCCTAGTAACCTACCTGATCAAACATCTTATGCAAATGGAAACATCCGAAGAACTGACCAAGACAGTTGTGCAAGTACGAGGCCGCATAATATAAATTATGGATTTACAGTCATGCATAAACATGGACACGAGTGCCCCAAATGTGTTCTCTGCTGCCAAATCCTCTCAAATGAGTGCTTAAAGCAGTCCAAACTCCAACACCCAGCATGAAAAAACATCCAGCAGAAGCAAAAAAGACAGCAGACAGAACCAGCTTTGATGTGACTCTTTCAGGGTGCATCATTGTGGCCAAAAGTAAATTCATCCCATCTGGCTTAATGGTCATTCGTTTTTTTTTTTTTTTGTTTCCCAACCTGGAACACAGAACTACACATATTAGATGGCTGGTGGGAATGACACCTGTTTCACCTGTTTGAAATATAGCAACAAATGTTGCAGATAAAAGCATCAAATAATAACCAATAATAATCACCAAATGCAGACGCTAATAAAAGGTTTAGAAGCATAGTTGAGGTTTTAATAAGTTCAATTCTGAACAAGGGCATCAACCGTCTCCAGGCAGTCTGCTTGGAACTGATGGGCTGGGTGATCCATTGTTGCTAATGGGAGGGGTGGGGGACAAATTTACATTCTGTGTATTTTGTTTCTCTCTACAGGGCTGTAATGTGACAAGAAAATGTGCAGATTTGTATGTACACTGGTCTTGGCAGAATAATTCTTCTGGCTTGATGGTTCACTTCACACATTACTGTAGGAAAACACAACAAAATTTACAAAAAAAAACATTAAAACATTACACAGAACATGTTTTCCTCCTCATTCTATCTTGCTCAATAATGATATTAAAGATTTTGGTATAGCTGACACTTATAGACACATTAAATTTTGTGTTAATGGTGTCCACTGATGTTTTGTGCCCACCTTTTCTAGCACTTCTTGATGATGTCCTTCACAGCAACTCGACAACTCTGAGGCGCAAATTTGTCCACCATCTTGATCAGGTCAGGATGGGAAGCCAGGAAGGCCAGAGTGTTGCGGGCATGGGTCCTGTTCCAACACAAAATACACCAATACCCATTCATTTACAACATCAACTGCAACCAATTAAAGATAACATAATTAAAACAATATTATGTAGTTTTTGTTCAAATAATGTACAGTGTTTTTATTTCAGCAACTCAAGCCACAACGTAATGATATAATAGACATAATTAAAGTAATATTATGTAGTTGTTGTATTTTAAAATAACAGACAGATGTTTTTTTAAGATTAGATTTTATGCTAGCAAGTCAATCCACACCATAATGATATAGTAGTATTCTCACCTGACTTCCTGTGCAGAGTCGAGGGCAAGGCAGCTGACGGCGTGGACGAATCGGTCAGTCAGGTCCTTTTTGCCTGACAGAACACAGGATGCTCCCATGACCTCTGCCAGTTCCTCCAGATGCTGTGCGGCGGCCTTCCTCACAGCTGCATTACGATGCCTACAAGAAACAAACATTCAGGCAAAAGAAACACAAGAGAATGGATGAATGGACCAAAGGAGATAACAGAGATAAGAGAGATAAAGTCTTAAAAGGAAAAAGAGTTGAGACCAGATGAGACAAACATCCAACAGAGATCCAGGTAACAGAGGGAACCTGCTGAATATCAGTAAGACCAGTAAAACCATAGCTAGAGCCGAACCAGTAAACAAGGGGAGAGTCTGAAGTGAAGGGTTACCAGTGTTGTCTCTCTCCCACTCACCTGAGCCCGGTATTAATCAGGGCGTTCATGCTGCGGGATGGGGTGATGCTGAGGACCACGTGGCTCAACACCATCTCCACATCCTCTCTGATGAAGCCGCTGGCCTCTCCAGCCTTTGGGAGCACTGTCTTGGCTATGCCCTCGGCCTCTGCATCCATGTTGTGTCCCAGGTGAGCATACATGTGTGCCAGTGTTTCCATAGTGGCACAGGACACCACATACATTTACTGTAGAATACAATATTGGTTGTAATTGGGCTTTCACAAAAATTACCAAGTCATTGCTCAGTTTGAGTACAGTGCAATGATGTTTAAATGAATGGAATCACATTGAACCCTGTGTGACATTATCATGTTATCTGAATGCACATTCTCTTGTCTGAAACAGAACAAATTCAACATGAACTTCAGCAGAGAGCCTCTGACCTCATGGTTGACAGCCAGGCAGATATCAAGCAGCCTGGGCAGCAGCACCTCAGCATGGTGCTGAGAGAGAAACCGGACAGAGCTCAGACCCTCAACTTTTCGCTCCCTGCAGAGACATCAAAAAACACTCAACTCAAAGGAACATGGGGCTACGTTTCCAGCTAAGCACAAAATGATAAAGCCAAATAATAATTAGAATATATATATCTGTGGTATAACTATAATATTTTCCCTCATGGGATCAAAAGAGTCTAGATTATTAACTATTAAATACACTATTCTACTAACATGTGTGCCTGTATAGTCTAGACTCCAGTGTGTGACATCCTGTCTACAACACTGTACAACTAGGTATTAATAACTGCACTTATGTTTGAGTAGACTTAACTAACACTGGTTTGTAGCCTATGCATGAGTAGTTTTACTCCTCAGGTCAGTCCATGTATCTCCTATTCTTGTGTTGTAACCAAGGTCATATGAGACAATGCAATGAGCGTGTCTGTGTGAATGAGTGTGCATGTAAAAGAAGTATGAGTGTGTATATGACTTGACAGTCTTTAGTACACCAGTCACATCTGCGCTTGGACAGACACAGACAGATGGTACTGATCCTGAACGTGTTGTTCAGATGACCTAAGTTAACGAGCTACGGACCAACTAGCCAATAGCAATCAAAACCTAGCACATTTTGAGTAAATGTAGCAAATAAAAGCTTAGTTTCTCTTGACAGATATCAACAGATCAATTATGATCAATAGATCATAAAATAGGCCTAGCTACTCTAAATCTTGAAATTAAAGCTAAATCAAAGATAAACTGAATACCGACTCCGCTTCAACCCTCTCTGGCTAAATTAGTGTGGTTGAGCTGTGTTGACAAGTAGGGCTATAACCCACAAGGTGAAGTAGACCTACAGAAAAAGTGACTGAAAAACACATTCCAGAATCTACATTAGGCCTTTTAGGATATCAGGACGATCATGTCGGAATAAACGTATAGCCTTCGCTACACTTCAATAATACTGTTGCCTGCTGGGTTTTGCATTTGTGGTATGGTACACACCCGGATTTCAAATGCTCTGTCGCCCACTAGTGGAGGGTAAGGGTTAAAACAAGGTTTCATGCTTGAGGCTACTATTTTTCTATAGAAATTTGACATTTTAGTTTTCTCCAGCGTCTCTTTCTCTCTCTCTCTCTCACACACACACACACACAACAGAACCAGCTTTGATCTTTGAGGGCAGACACCCCAACCTGCAGAAACACATTTCAGGAATGTGTCTAGTTTAGTCTTTGCTGTTTTCCAACCTGAGACACCAAACTGCACATATTAGATGGCTGGTGGGAATGACGCCAGCAAAGTGAAACTGGGAATGATAACCTGGCGGATGATACTGGTTTCCTGAACGCACCTCATGTCCTCATCCAGCTCCAGCTGTTGGAACTGGGCTTGTCAACAATTGCCATGGCTTTGGGAACTGTCATCTGTAGTGTTGCTTTTCAGGCAAACATCCTGGACAGTTCTGACAGAGTGCTTGGCCTTGATCTTCTTTGGCTTCTTCTGGCTTTCACCCTTGGTGGAAACAGGTGAAGTGAGTGCCGTGTTGGTTGGAGCTCTTCTGTGGATAAGTGGCTTCAAGGGGTGGGCAAAATCAAGGCCTGTCATGTTCTTCCTGCCAAATGGATGCAGGACACTTTGCTTGGGCAATCTGTCACTCATCAACAGGTTCATAAGAACTGGCCCTGGACGACTGCTGCTTGGACGGACTGCAGAGCCATATTGAGAATGGACGGTTCTCATCCTGAACACGTTGTTCAGATAACATAAGTTAACGAGTCACGGATCAACTAGCCTTCTAATAGCAATCAAAATTTTGTGCATTTTGAGTAAATGTAGCAAATAAAAGGTGCCATAGTTTCTCTTGACATGTTTAAGCTTTAATAGGTCATAGATAACAGGCCAAGATAACCTAAATCCTGAAATTACGGCAAAGTTTTTGCTGTTTTCCAACCTGGGACACAAAACTGCACCTATTAGACACGTGGGACTGCAGTTGCTTACGGGCCCGGCAGTTGTTAATTAAGATACCCTATTAGTCCCTACGACTACGACTTTCTAACCACATAGTGCAAAGACAATAACCTCCTACTGAATATCAGCAAGACCAAGGAGATTGTCATTGACTTTTGGAGAGGTCACACCCAACATCCAACACCCACCACTGAATATCAATTGTGCTGCTGTGGAGAGAGCGAGCAGCACCAAATTCTTGGGGATGCACCTCAGTGAGGATCTCTCCTGGACCACCAACACCAACATCACTAGTGAAGAAAGCTCAAGAGCGCCTCTACTTCCTCTGCAAACTCAAGCAAGCAAGAGCCTCCTCCTCCATCATGGGCACTTTCTACAGGGGCGCCATTGAGAGTATCCTCACCAGCTGCATAGTGAACACATCTGGAAAGATCATTGGTGCTTCACTCCCCTCCCTGCTAGACACATACAACACCCACCTCACCCAAAACCATGATTGTGCATGATGCCAGCCACCCCGCACACAATCTCTTCAGCCTCCTGCCCTCTTGGAGGAGATATAGGAGCATCCATGCCCACTCCACCAGACTAGCAAACAGCTTTATCCACAAGACTGTCAGGAAACTGATCTCTCTCCCCTCTCTCCCACCCCCTTCTCTCTGCCCTCCAAAACACTCTGGGCCCTAAAGATGCTGCTGCTTTTGTTTTTGTATGCAGCAATTTATTTATTTTCGTTTTTGCACTACTACAACACATCTATTGCACAATTACAATTACATTTTCGCACTACTTCTTACATATATTTTTTGAAAAACTCTAGGCTGCTGGTTTTGATAGCATTTCTTTTTCACTATTACACACACTATAACACATCCTTTTGCACAATTGAATTTTTGTACATCAATTTACACTATCACAACACATCACACAGGAATTTTGACATTCTGGTGTTTTTGTCTTGTGATCTTGTCTTGTTTTAGTGTTTAGTGGAAAATGTCCTTATCTGCTATGCACTCTTTTTCTTTAGTGTTAGGAAATGTCTTATCTGTTCTTCACCGTGGGATAGTGAGAAACTTTCAGTTCCTCTGTATGTCTAGCATGTGTAGAGAAATTGACAATAAATCTGACTTGACTTCCTCACGTCAGTGAGTGCTATTGCGCCCACGTCTGCACTGATCATAATCCCACTATCTGTGTTCTGTATGACCTAATTAGACTCACTCTCTTACTCCATGAAGAACTCTTGAAACATATACAACTAAATAGGCTACTATAGAGGCTGTCAACACACAACTATATTTTAAATAATATTGACAACACATTATAGTGATCATTAAATAATCGGTGAAGCAAACAACAATGTATTTTGGTGCATTCTGTTTTACATTGTGACTGGGTGTTGTTTGAAACTGATAAAAAGCTACCTGAGGAGTTCAGTGATGTCAATATTGTTTATGCACCATACTGTACTTTTGTTGACCTAAAAGGCCTTTCTGCAAAATTCAATTTTTTTGCTATTCTGCAAAATAAATAAAAGGAAATGATTACTGTGCAAAATGTCTGACACTGAATGTGCACTTTAATGTACCTTTTACTTTTTTCTCATGGAAGTAGAACTTCTCAATGTGTCACGTTCGCTAAAGCTCAAGACAGAAACCCAAATGCAGATTGGCACGGTTTATTTCAAAAGAACAAAAACTATACAAAAGCAGTATGCGGAGGAAGTAAGCTCAGGAGATCTTGGAAATTTCACGGTGGCAGAAACAGGTAAACAGGTATCAAAAGAGCAGGGGTTCGGGGAAACAAAAGAAACTCACAAGAATTCCAGAGGCAGACACGAGAAACGAGAACGGGGAAAAAACACGAAAACAGAACTCACGGGTAGGTAAGCAGAGTAGATACAACCTAACAACAAATGGGGAACGAGGTCGGATGATCAGACAAAGGACAGAGAAAAGACTGGGGTTTATATAGGGAACAGGAGCACCAGGACAAACAGGGGACAGCTGAAACTCATTATGGGGAAAACAGAATCATGAGTAGCAGGTGTAAAGCAGGGGAGGAGAAAGGGGCAGGGCAGGCAACAGAACAGAAGCACATGGGGAATGAAAACAAAACACAGAGGTTGCAGTTCATTGATAGTCCAGTGGGGGGGCCAAGGTATCAGGAAGCAGGACCATGACAGTACTCCCCCTCTAACGGACGCCTCATGGCGTCCTTTTGACTGAGGCGGGGCGCTGGTGGCGAGTCGGGAACCGTGGCAGAAGAGCAGGTGAGAGTTGCAGGCAGGCGACGAGTCGGGGCAGGAGTGAAGAGCGTTGGTCGGGACTGAAGCACGGGTCGGAGTCCAGAACGGCCGAGTAGAGCGTAGGTCATAGGCAGGCAAAGGGGTCGTACCAGGGACGGAGGAGCAGAGCCGTAGCTCAGCGGCAGTCCAGGTTGGGCAACGGGCAGACGATCTCTCCGGAGACCGAGACAAACAGAAACAGACAGGGAATGAGGCAGGGAGGCATGGAACGGCCTGGAAAGCGGTGCAAGGAACAGGTCACAGGCGGCCAGGTTCGGGGACAGGCAGGCAATCCTACAGGAGACAGAGAACAAAGCAGAAACAAGGCGGGAGACAAAGACAGACAGGACAGGGTGGTGACACAATGGCACTGTAGAGTGGGTATGGATTGGTTCCATCTTCATCTCTGTCTGTCATCAAAGGCCTGGTCTCCAACTTGTTGAGAAGAAAAAAATCCATGTAGATGATGGAGTTATGACAGTGTAATATTTAGCTTTTGGTGCAAATGAACAGCATGGTGCTCACTCGCAAGAAGCTTGACAAGATGACTAAACCATCATTATGGTTCTACCTGGTTTGGCTGATTTGACCATTTTACCAGCCACCAGCATAAGCTAGTTTTTAGATTGAATTTTAATAATGTAATAATTACTGCGACTGACTGGTCATTTGCTCTTTGACTCTATATTCAAAAAACACATACTGTAGTTGTACTAGTACACTCACAGGTACCCCCTTGATTCTGCTAGTGATCACCACCCACACATCAGTCAGGGATAGATGTCCTTCTTTATGTCTTCCTCTGAGCCAGTCCACACACTCAGAGAACGCCCTCCCCTTCAGACATGCTAAACAGTGCCTTACTGGCAACACTGTCTGCATGCTGTGACCACTGTGGGTCTTCATACAGTGAAGATATGCACCTGTACACCAACAAAAGAATGAGAGAAACAGAAACCACAGATGTCCACAGGAGAACTCTGCCTAATATAGCTGTTGTGGTGTTTGCATTTGTGTCAATTTACATTGATGCCATACACCGTCAAGCAGATTGACGACTATACAGATATTGTGTCAGCCAGTAAAGTGTTAGCCATATAGATCTGTCTAAAAAAGGCTGAATCGCGGGTAACAGTTCTTCAGTGGTACACCTTAAAAAAAATAAATATGAATAAAATAAAAACGTAAACTTTGAGAATGCACTTAACAATTTAATTTCTCTGCACTATTGCACTTTCAACTTAAAATGGTGCAGTTTCTATGTTAGCAATATGTAGCTTGAATGTTATTCTCTTTTGTAAGTCGCTTTGGATAAAAGTGTCTGCTAAATGCCTAAATGTAAATGTAAATGTAAATGTCTTACAAAATACATAGCATGTGCACAATGCGTGCACACCTTGCTTCTGTCATCTGCAGGCATGCTTATTCATGCAAAAATCAACAAATTAGGCTAAAATGAAAAATATTACGAGTGCTAAATATTTATGATGTCCATGAAGATGAGCTGCCTAGGGTACAGCTCACAATAATGCAAAAAATAGACTTCAGATTAAGGTATGGAATATTGGTGATGTTTTGTCAAATTGACCAATCGTTTAAATGGAAGAATTATTATTACAAGATGAAAGACCTTAGGAGCGAAAGGAGGGAGGATTTTTGAGTAGCCCGAGTTACTTTATTCTTTAAAATCTCCTCTGAAAGGATAAGCTATTTTCAAAACACTGTATTTTCCTTCTTTGTGAATTTGAAGTAACTTAACTAAGGGCTACCTTAGAAAAAGGGCCAACCAAAGCACACACACACACACAATAAAAGAAACAATACACAAACACAGTCAATACACAATACCCAGACAGTTACGATAGTCAGCTAGATGGTAATGCTAGATGGTAATGCCTGCCTTCTGGTTACTTTAAGAGAAATGGATTTTGTGTAGTATAATTTCCTGTATTTGACTAGAATGTTTACCCTGCATGAATAAGAATGCTTCAATTCTGCTTGCAAGAATATGAGAAGAGGTCTGTATTAATGTTTTGAATTGATTTCTTTTCTGTATCTTTTATTGATGAGCCTATCATGAGCAAGGTCAACTGAGAGAAAGTGAAAGGGTAGAATGTACGTTGGATGAGCGTAGGCCAGTCGGGAGATGCAAGTTGGAAGAAGTCACACATTCAGTTTGTCCAGAGTTTCTAGTAGTTAAGTTGATTCACGAAAGGTGAATTCAAGGCCTATAGTCAAAGAAGCTAACGTTTTCAGTCTGAAGATTTATTCTAGCTTAAATTGTGATAGTTAGCTGCCCGTTAAGTGGACAATTTAATGCGTGGCAGAGTGGAACTCTGTTTAGCACTTGAGTCGCCTATCCAGTGGCTTGGAAATGAACTTTGCAAGTAAACTAGTGACCTGCCAGCTAAAACTGTGAGGCCCATTCGAGCAGAGGGACAGTGGTGAGCAGCAACATAAGGACACCAACGGAGCCTAGCTGTGTTGCCGAAGGGTGGATTGAACCTCCTTGGCTGGATTTCCCTGCATCTGCCTGCCTCTCAGCACGCGACTGTCAGTAAGGTACCTTTTTTGTTTGCCCTTGTGGTGAAGAAGCTATTGTGTTTTAAGGCTAGCTACACCGCCCCTAAGCTTTTCTGTTTTGCTCTTAATTTCATGCCATAAGTAGACAGTATGATGACTGACCACGTGGACCCAGACACTCCGGCCACATAGAGGATGAGGTCTAAGAGATCTTCATTTCCAAACTCCCGCAGGACACTAAGGAAGCCTGTGTAGGCCCTTTGCCCACCACCAGAAACCAGCACTGCCACACGAGGGACATTGTTCTGGAAAAGAATATTGGAATACAATTGAGGCACAAAAATGTGTTGTCACACTTGTAATATTGTTGGGTTGAGCATACAGTATCATCTCAGACTTTTACAGACACTAACATATTTCAGCATACATACTGTATTACATGACATAATTACTATATGTAATAGCGTGAACAAATCACTCATTTTAATGAAGCTCAATGGCATTTTAATAAGTCTAAATGAGAGCAGACACCCACTCACCTTAGCAAAGGGAATGCCATGTCTGTGCAGAACTTCCTGTATTTTTTTCTGTCTATTCTTAATGAAGTTTATCTAATTGTCACATAGGTAGTTTTTGAAAAAAGGATTTTAAAGCTACACAGTGGTATAAGTCATGACCCTTCATGTCAATATTCAACAACAGTTATAATTATGGTCAACAATTTGTCAAAAACTAAATAAAAGGGTCATAACGCTACCCAATTCAACAAGTTGTGTTGGATTTTATTTTATTTTACCAAATGACACATCATCATTTAACTTCATTAATACAGAAATTTAATTTCTGAATTAAATTATAAAACAGAAGTTTTATATCACAAGACACTCTTTCATACTTAGAAATGCCAATTTATTGATATTTCCTGTGACATACCTGATGACCTCATCCATGTCTTCACAGCTAAACAAAGAATAATATTTGTTACAACATCTGTATTCTTAATATCTACAGTAGGCCTTTCAGCTGTATTTTCGTTATCTGCGTCTCTTCTATCAGTTTATTTATCTTCAGTGCAAACCTATTTATGTGTATGAGAATGCAGCTAGGAAATATGCAAAGGCACAGGAAAGATATGTCACCAAACCAGATAAGTTTGGCAAGCACAGATCAGATAGTCACAAAAAGAGAGAAGTAGTCATATAGGCAAACCAATGAAAAGGCAAACCAATGGGGTCATGATATAATCTGAACTGATTAAGAGATATGTTCAGCTCTGGCTAAAGGGGACAGATGTCCTTTCTCATCACACACGTTTTGTACAGGCCAAGTATGTCCATAGGCAGTTATTAGCAACATGAACAGGAGGAGCCTGCTCCGAAATTGTCCTGAAATTCTGGAATGTCCCCGGTTTTGTTTGCTTCCATTACACCTTATCTTGTGTTCTTTTCCCTGTCATTTGTTCTTTTCTTTTCCCCGTCAGGGTTCAGGTTGTGACATGTTCTTACACAGATATAATCTACATTGTTGGATAGCCTACTAACTTTCAACCTGACCCGAACTGTCGGTAATCTCGTTGTTCCCGAACGTCCGCATGCACATAAATACACTGTTTCTGCATTCTACGCGGAACTAATAAAAAAACGAGGGGAAAATGAAACGCGTTCAGAGCAGCATATCGTCCTACTTCACAGGACCAGCACAAAAAAGACTAAGTCAACATCCAACTAAGTCATACATTGCTGTTATTGGGCCAGTCGTGTGTTCGTTCCCTGCGCAGAGGTTCGCAGAGATGTGGATAAAAGGACGACACGCTGCAGATGACGCGCCAACAGGAAAACCGTAAAGGCCACATCAGAGTCCGACATCAGAGCAAACTGTTTATTTAGTTTTTTAATTAGTTACTTTGACATAACATGTGAAATCATTATTGTTACGTTTTACAGACCGAACGTTCCTCTGCCAATTCTCTGACATGTTCGCGTGATCGGACCTTATCCATGGTTCTGAAATCCAAATAAGCAATCACATCGTGGCCGGCACAGAAAATTAAATGTTTCATGTCTTTTTAAGTTTGCATTGAAGATGAAGTTTGGAAATTTGTTGAAAGGTCTGGCTGACATAGGACTGATGCCAGCACTCAAACGCTGAGCAAGACACAGTCAACATCTGTCCTCTTTCTTCCATCACACCTTATAGCTTCCACTTATGTATTATGATTCTTAAACAAAGCTTACAAGAGCTATTCACTGATACAGATGTGAGGTGGGTTAAAATGGGACAGTTAATTAAAATGTTAATTGTAATTAAGTATAATTAATTATTAAGTTCCAGGTTTCTCCTGGAAGAGAAGGGAGCTAACTTCTTGGTGGTAAAATAGTGCTTTGAAAACCAAATTTCTTCTCTGAATCAGTCAGGTAATCACAGACAAGTCAGTGACACTGTTCCACTTTTAGCTAGCTTAGACAACCAGATTTGCAACTAAATAATTTGCCGGACCCTTGCCTGTCTGGTCTTGAAGAGTGGAAAATGTCTTGGAGAACTTCTTTTCAGAGCAGACACTCACACACATGCACACTCACATTTATGGCTGCAGTGGGACAGCAATTTCTGTCACTCTCTTCCTGTCCCTCCCTCATTTCCAATGAGAATGTAAAACATTTAAATGAGACAGCAAAACATTAGGCCTCCCTCTTCCTCCCTTCGCTTAACACTATTAAGAGCTCCCAGAGACTGCACTACACTGTAACATGTGTAATAATGTGTGCGATAATATGTGTTTATGTGTGAGAAAGGAAACATGCTGCGCAAAGTTGGTCAGTGTGTTGAGGTGTGCAGTGTAGAGGCAGTGGATGCGGAGCCGCATATTAGGGGTGTTCAATACAGAGCCTCTTTTGGAGGTTGAGGCATGATATGGTCACTACGGTGAGTGAAAGGAGTCATGATACAGCTTTTTTCTGTGTCAAAGTTGCTGTACCATCATTACTATCTTGGCAAACCATCCTACCTTGAGCATATATGTACAACCAACAATAGCCATAAGTCTCTATGGCGCTTCTCTGTAGTAATGTTTGGGGACAGAAATTTTGAAAGTACATCCAATGCAACTATTTATTTTTGCAAGTGAACTGCAAATAATTCTCCTAAAACTGCTGTTTAGATACTCAGTAGGTCTACGCAATGTGTTACCCAGTTGAACCTATTTAAAGAGGCCCCAGAAGAGAGTGGAAGCGCTAACTGAGATCAGTTCTTATGTGTGCTTATGTGTGCCTTCTCATTCCATTAATGATCTGTAAGTCTCAATCTGCATTTTTTTTCACTTGTTACCGAGAGAATCGTTGTCATTATCATCATAACCCAGAACAAGGAGAAACGGGGACTACCTACCCCCACGAGGAACCGCATTGTACCTGCACAAACATATCTAGAAGGGAACAGGAACAGCAGAGGACTAAACACAAACAGACAGTCACACAGTGACTGGGCTGAAACCTCTGGCATTGGAGGATGAAGAACCACTACTTACTTTTGCACAACTGCTCTCTCATTTGAGCCAAGCCCTGAGCCCTGAGCTTGTGGGGGTACGGCCCAAGTGACTAACACGTTCCGCACAACCCAGATACAATTCAAGGGTAGTTCTAGGAGATATACTAGAGCTTGATTTTGAGATAAGGAACGGAACATTTCTCAATCCAACCAACCCCCATCTGACACACACTGTTGGAGTAGCAACAGCAGTCAGACGGAGATGAAATAAGTACATAAATACAGAACAAATTCATCACAGGCTTCCTTTAGAAATAGGCACCATATTACCACAATGGTTAGAAAGTGACCAACACATTTGTATCAGTACTACACATAGTTTGTGGACCTAGTAGTGACACAAACAGTCTGGAACAGCAAACAGGACACCTAGGAGCTCTCTTATAAGGGGGTGTGGATTTAGCATTACCAGGAATAACCCCATTTTACACGATAGATCACAACCCCCCATTCAACTAAATGATTATAATCCAAATAATTATTTTGGACAAAGTATTCCCTGGTATGAAGCAACAGCTGAGGAAAGGGATATTATACCACACACCACTTCAAGCCTAAAAGTGTTGGATATGACGGGCATGTCTCATCCATGGAAAGATGCTTTTTAGATGCAGGTTACGACTGTATTAGACTTGAAAGCTCTATTAGACGTGATAGGTAATTTGACAAATATTATATAAAAAAACAGGACCCTGAGTTAGGTAAGGAACACCTAAATCCGACAGGCTGGAACAACTGATATGATGGTGGGACAGGGATGCAGCCCAAGTAGCCAGAATGAGGGTCTGGCTCACAGCACAAAAATATATATGTAGTTGTCATGCTAAACTATAAACAACTTTATTTTGTACAGATTCCCCGTTTGAGTAATAGAAAAAGACAAAAGGAGCGGACGTGGAATTATCAGTAGATTGCAATGAGGTGCAATGAATGTGTATGAAAGCAGTGTATGTTAGGCAATGTGAATAACAAATAAAACTAAATAATAGTCATAGTAACAACTACCTTTGACTCAACGTGCAATTCAGTTCAATTCCTTTTTCTTATAAGAAAAGTACTTTGAAATATGAAAATAAGAAAATGTAAAAAATCACTTTAACTATTAAATGAAAAATGTTGAAATCCCTTTAGGTATTAAATTAAAAAATGTAAAAGTTCCTTTAGGTATTAAATGAAATTGCAAAGGTAGCTTCCAGTATGCATCCTTTCCTGTGTGGGAAAAAGAAAACTCTAATCTGTGTTCACATGTGACGTGAGGTTGGCCTGACTGCTGGAGTTTCCAAGGACTGGCTCACCATCCGGGCTCCTGTGAAATCCATTCTTCTGTCCTATAAAAAACAAACAATTGAAGCTCTTTTGCTCAAACAAAAACAAAATATCCTCCTGTTGGCACATAATACAGCAAAACAAGTTAAGATGCGGAGAGTTATCACTCTAGATACTGCTGAATGCAAAAATACGGTAGAGTTATATTGAAATTCTTTTCTCCACTTCAAAAAAGTTACGTTCAGTGCTCAAACTGCAAGAGAAAGATTTTCACACATGTGTGGTGCATTGTGGCCTACTTTACAGTCTCTCTTCCAAAAAATCAAAAACTAGATGTGAGGCCTGTGCAAACAAAGGTGGCTATCGCTGTTAAGAGGCCTGTGGAACTCTACTCTGCTGCTGATATTGCATGCCCTTTACCTGTTTCTTCGCTTGGGAACCGATATTGGTTATGTCAGATAATGCAGGTGGTGATACGACCGTATTTCCTTGCAAAAGAGCTATTGTCATCTGGCTGATGGTAGTCTGAGGTAGATGTTGACGAACAGAATGAAAAGTCAAAAGTGCACACAGGCGAGAAAAGAGGTTAAAAGTGGATTAGTGGATGAATGGCCTCCTCTTTGTACATACATGACTTGTAAATGTACAACATTGATCCCGAGGAATGCTGTGGTATAAAGATATAATGTTCATGTCTACTAAAGCTCAGAGGTTCAAACAGGGTGTTGAAAAATGTTAAATAACATAACACACAAAGATCTTGAACTTTGAGCTACAAGGGAAATGGGACACAACCGTAGAAAGCCTTGAAGATATAGTCACCATCATTGTATTGCTTTAAATGTCTTAATATAACCATCTGAGCTTTACATCACATATGCCAACCTAATGTGTTGGGGTTTGTACTGGGGTCGAGCAGTAAAAAAAAAAAAAAGGTGTTACGGTGGTCTTCGTACCTTACCTGTCTGTGGCTCTTTCCACCACTCACACAGAAAACAGACACAGGCTGGCACGCTAACCTTCACATAGGTGACCAGGTGGTGGCACTGACACTGGACACTGCTCAAGCCTGTCCTGCCTACTCTCTCAGTGCCTGTTAACATTGCCCACAAGTCCACTTGGCTCAGAGCAAGCCTGACATGAAATAGGAGACCAGGTGATTCAAAAATTTAACCAAAAGAAGATTTATTAACTCTAGCACAAACTATTTACAGAAGTCAGTAAATGTGAGGAAAAGCAAGAGTGTGGTGCCCACCCCCCTTGCCGCAGCTCCACCTGCAGGTCAACACAAACACAGACCAGACAAATCACACAACATGCAAAAGACAGACACAGTGCTAGTAGTTTATGGCAGGGCCAGTATTAGGCCAAGTGGTAAAAGTCAGGCTTCATGTTCAGACTCAGTATAAATAGAACTAATAGAGGACTTTTTTGTCACCACGATGTCAGACACGTCTCTGCTGGGCCTTAAGTAGACTGAGTCAACAGCTTGTTTGTCCCTGAAAAGAAAAATGGGTCACTCCGGGTTTGCCTTGGCCCTTAGAGATCTTCACAGAGCTGTATTATGCCAGGGTTTGTCTTAACAGAGCTTTCCAACGTCAGGGTTTGTCTTAACAGAGCTATATTACATCAACACTTCTCCATACCCCTAGCTGAAGACTAGCTGGCTCATCATTTTTGATGAGTGGGATGGGAATTGGCAAATCAGATTGGATGATGAATCTGCAGATCTCTGTATTTTTAACACAACTCTCTCTCTCTCTTTCCCCTCTCTCTCTTTACTTATATATATATTGAGTCATGGATCTGCCCAAGGTTTCTTCCTAGACTAACTAAACATATGGGAGTTTTTCCTTGCCCCTGTTGCTCTTGGGTGCTCCTTCTGTAAAGCGCCATGAGACAATACTATTGTAAAAGGCACTGTATAAATAAAATTGAATTAAATTGAATAGATGCTGGGCTCTTCCTGAACTCTCTGTATGCCTCTGTGCTCAGAGAGACGTAGATGTCAACATTTCAGCCAGGATGCCCCTTTTGCGGTAACTAAGAAGAGAATATTATTTTTCAAAACTGAATTGTAAATAATGTCCAGTAGTTAATTACAACTAAACAAAACACAACAAAAAATGGCCCTGAAAATTGATAGATAACAAAATGTAAGTCGCTTTGGTGTGTCTGTTAAATGCCTAAATGTAAATGTATTTGCTGGGGATTGTATCTGGTCAGATAAGGGCAGCAGATATGTGTAATAAAGACAAAAAAGATATTCTGCCATTGTTATTATTTAAAATTTTGAACTACACATTTTTTTTTTGTTATCATTTCCAGTTTCACTTTGCTGTCATCATTCCCACCAGCCATCTAATATGTGCCGTTTGGTGTCTAAAACTAAATACATTCCTGAAATGAGTTTCTGCAGGTTGGGATATCTGATGATGCGCCCTCAAAGAGTCACATCAAAACTGGTTCTGTTATGTGAGTGTGTGTGTATGAGAGAGAGAGAGAGAAAGAGACTCTGGAGAAAACTAAAATGTCAAATTTGTATAGGAAAATAGTAGCCTCAAGCATGAAACATTGTTTTAACCCTAACCCTCCACTAGTGGGCGACAGGGCATTTGAAATCGGGTAGGTGTACCGTACCAGAAATTCAAAACCACAGTAGGCAACAGAATTACTGCAGTGTAGCGAAGGCTACAAGTTTATGTCGACATGACCGTCCGCCATGCTAAAAGCCCTGATGTAGATTCTGGAATATGTTTTTCAGTCACTTTTTCTGTAGGTCTATTTCACCTTGTGGGTTATAGCGCTGCTTGTCAACACAGCTCAACCGCATTAATTCAGCCGCGGAGTCAGTATTCAATTTATCTTTGATTTAGCTTTAATTTCAGGATTTAGAGTAGCTAGGCCGATGTTATGATCTATTGAAGTTGATACCTGTCAAGAGAAACTAGGCTTGCTACATTTACTCAAAATGCGCTAGGTTTTGATTGCTAATGGCTAGTTGATCCATAATTCGTTAATTTATCTGAACAACACGTTCAGGATTAGTACCGTTTGTCAGCGTCCGCCCATGCGGCAGATACTTTATCAGAGAATCCCAACGTGCGTCATAAAGATGATGAGGTCACAATAGGCTACCTCAGAGCTCTAGGCTAGAATCTTTGCTAAACTTGTGTCACTTCACTTGTTACAGCTTCTCGGAAAGGTAGGCCATAGACGCACCATCACGTCATCATTTCAAATATTATATAACAATTTAATTCTTACATGATTTTGTAATTTTAATTCAGGAAATTTAGTTTCAACCCATTTTTTCAGTGGAATGGATTCCGAAACCCTTGAAGAGGAGTTCCTGAAACTCCAAGCCCAAGATCTGCAGAAGCGCATGAAACTCATAGTGCAGTGGCTGAGGATAAACCAGGAGCAGTTGCAGAACACGATCAGCTTGCCAAGTGTGAGTTCCATTATTATACATTATAGATTAAAATGGTGTACATGTAATTATATGTGGTAAAATATTAACTTTATGTAATATCTCTTCCTCTCTGGTGGCTTTAGGAGAATGAATATGTGAAAAAAATGTGACCTGAAATAGGTTGAACTTTGAGCAGTGGCAGTTTGATGGTTGCTGTACAACCTCTTTTGGCCAGTCTGGCTGCCAGTCAAAAGTATGGGGTAGTCATTACCATGAAAACCTTATCAGAGATGTAGAAACATTCAGGATAGGTTCATAACCTGGCCACAGTAGAGAGTCCCCACAGATATGGTTCATACTATGTATAATACAGAGATACAGATGTTCAGATAAATATGATCACACTGCTGTATGTGTGTTTGGTTTGGAGAGCATTATGTGACTGGCATGATGCCTGCTTCCTCTTTTCAGTCTAAGCATCGGCTCTATCATCATCCTTATCTTGTGTCTCCACAGGACCACAATCCCACAATGCTCGGAGGCTCTCTCCAGCCCCTCAGAACTGGTGTGGCACCTGGCCGACATGAGCTGTTGCCCTCCATCACCCCTGCACCCCCCATGCAGCAGCAACAGCAGACTGGCTCGTCATCCTCCTCCTTACCCGCAGTCGTCCAAGGCCAGGACCCGGTTCTTATGAACCTGTTGCCGGGTGACAGATTGCGCAAGCAAGGTGTCCTTCATCCTTCTGACAGGAAGAACCTGACAGGCTTTGATTTTGCCCACCCCCTGAGGCCACTAATTCACAGAAGAGCTCTAACCAACAAGGCACTTGCTCCACCTGTTGCCACCAAGGGTGAAAGCCAGAATAAGCCAAAGAAGATCAAGGCCAAGCATGTCCAGGACTCTTCCTCCCCAAAACGCCCCTACAGATCCAGTTCCCATCCCACCCACTGCCCCTGCCCCTCCACACACAGCCAAACCAGGACAAGCAACCAAGGTCTGTTCAGGAAACCAGTATCTTCAGCCAGACTGCCCCGCGCTCAAGAAGGCAGGATCAGTGAAAAGCCACATCACTGGACACTAAAGATGCCCTCACTGGTGATGTGGACGTCTCAGACTGTGCAGGCACCTCTGCAGGCAGTCTCAGCCCTACTAATCTAAGGACCCCATCAGCGCTGCAGACTCTTCCTCCCCAAAACGCCCCTACTCCACCCATCCCACCCACTGCCCCTGCCCCTCCACACACAGCCAAACCCCAAGCAACCAATCTTAGGCAGTTCTTCAGCAGACTGCCCCGCCTCAAGAAGGCAGGATCAGTGAGTATGGACACTAAAGATGTGACTGGTGAGTACTAAAGATTGTCAAGTCATATACAAACTCATACTTCCTTTACACGCTCATTCACACAGACATGCTCATTGTATTGTCTCATATAACCTTGGTTACAACACAAGAATAGGAGATACATGGACTGACCTGAGGAGATAAGTAAAACTACTCGGTCATGCATAGGCTACAAACCAGTGTTAGTTAAGTCTACTCAAACATGTTATTCCTGTTCCTGTTATTAATAGTTGTAGTACAGTGGTGTAGACAGGATGTCACACAAACACGTTTGACCTTTGAACTCCCAGAGCAAAAGTGTGAGGAGTCTGTGGAGGCAGGTGAGGAGGAGGAAGTGAGGGGGTTTAAGGAGGAGAAGCCAGTGAGAGTGGTGAATCAGACCAGTAAGCCCCAGCAGAGGGAGCATCAAGAGCTGGTTAAACTGCATCCTGTGGCCTGCCCTGAACAGGCCATCCTGCAGGCCTTCAGGCTACTCAGAGAGGATGACTGGTGGGAGTGTAGCTAAAAAAAAAAGGCTAAGCTAAATAATTAACCTTATAAAACCAGAGGCTGGACTCTAGACTATACAGGCACACGTTAGTAAAATAGTGTATTTAATAGATAATAATCTAGATTCTTTTGATCCTGTGAGGGAAAATATTATAGTTACACCACAGATATATATTCTAATTATTATTTGGCTTCATCATTTTGTGCTTAACTTGAAATGTAGCACCATGTTTCTCTGAGTTGAGTGTTTTTTTTTTTTGGTGTCTGCAGGGAGCGAAAGGTTGAGGGTCTGAGCTCCGTTCGGTTTCTCTCTCAGCACCATGCTGAGGTGCTGCTGCCCAGGCTGCATGACATCTGTTTGGCCGTCAACCGCGAGGTCAGAGGCTCTCTGCTGAAGTTCACCTTGAATTGTTTTATTTCAAACAAGAGAATGTGCATGATAATGCCACATTTAAACATCAGCACTGTACTCAAACTGAGCAATGACTTGGTAAATTTTGTGAGAACACAATTACAACCAACTTCTTATGTAATTCTAATCAGAGTTGTACAGGCAGTTATTCTAATTACGCCCACCCATCCAGGTGAAGAACCTGCGATCAGTGGTGTCCCGTGCCGCTATGAAGACACTGGCACACATGTATGCTCACCTGGGACACAGCATGGATGCAGAGGCCGAGGGCATAGCCAAGACAGTGCTCCCAAAGGCTGGAGAGGCCAGCGGCTTCATCAGAGAGGATGTGGAGATGGTGTTGAGCCACATGGTCCTCAGCATCACCTCATCCCGCAGCATGAATGCCCTGATTAATACCGGGCTCAGGTGAGTGGGAGAGAGACAACCCTGGTAACCCTTCACTTCAGACTCTCCCCTTGTTTACTGGTTCGGCTCTAGCTATGGTTTTACTGGTTCTACTGATCTTCAGCAGGTTTTCTCTGTTACCTGGATCTCTGTTGGATGTTTGTCTCATCTGGTCTCAACTCTTTTTCCTTTTAAGACTTTATCTCTCTTATCTCTGTTATCTCCTTTGGTCCATTCATCCATTCTCTTAGTGTGTCTTTTGCCTGAATGTTTCTGTTTTCTTGTAGGCATCGTAATGCAGCTGTGAGGAAGGCCGCCGCACAGCATCTGGAGGAACTGGCAGAGGTCACGGGAGCATCCTGTGTTCTGTCAGGCAAAAAGGACCTGACTGACCGATTCGTCCACGCCGTCAGCTGCCTTTCCCTCGACTCTGCACAGGAAGTCAGGTGAGAATACTACTATATCATTACGGTGTGGATTGACTTGCTAGCATAAAATCTAATCTTAAAAAAACATTGTCTGTTATTTTAACTTACAAAAACTACATAATATTACTTTAATTATGTCATCTGTTATCTAATTGGTTGGAGTTGATGTACTCATTGTAAATGGGTGTTGGTGGATTTTGTGTTGGGAACAGGACCCATGCCCGCAACACTCTGGCCTTCCTGGCTTCCCATCCTGAGCTGATCAAGATGGTGGACAAGTTTGCCCCTCAGAGTGATGGAGTTGCTGTGAAGGACGTCATCAATAAGTGCCAGAAAAGGTGGGCACAAAACATCAGTGGACACCATCAACACAAAACATTCTTTATTTAATGTGTTGTACAGTGTCAGATATACCAAACTCTTTAGTATCATTATTGAGCAAGATAGAATGCAGAGGGAGATATGTTCTGTGTAATGTTTTAATGTCTTTTGTGTTTTCCTACAGAAATGTGTGAAGTGAACCATCAAGCCAGAAGAATTATTCTGCCAACAACAGCATACACACATATCTTCACATTTTCTTGTCACATGGTACAATCACAGCCCTGTAGAGAGAGGATCACCCAGCCCATCAGTTCCAAGCAGGCTGCCTGGAGACAGTTGATGCCCTTGTTCGAAATTGAACTTATTAAACCCTCAACTATGCTCTCAAACCTTGTATTAGTGTCTGCATTTATATGCATTCACACACCGGTGGTGGAGGCTGCCGTGCAAGGTGCCAACCTGGAGCAATTTGGGATTCAGTATCTTGCTCAAGGACACTTCGATGGGGTCAGGCAGGGTAGAGCGTAACAACGCTAACGTTACATAGGGAGTAGGCACCAAAGATCATATTATACAGTAACGGAAATACAGCATTGGGTTCCAGAATGTACGTGAATGGCACCGCAATCTTGCTAGGGACAACTCCAAACCGCAAATGAATAGAGGCCAATGGAAAATACATGTCTCTGAGTGGAAATCAATAAAATAATGGAGTTCTGTGTTCTGCACAGATGACCACATACACGTGTGCAGCAGGCCTGAGACATATAAACAAGCTAAATATGTATTTTGTTGTTGTATTTGGTAGTTTTAAAGATACGTTTAAAGAACAAGTTGCGAGCTGTGCAGGTACTCTGTAATGATCTTCTGAAGCCGTTGAAAGCGCACCGTAGACCGTACGGTCATTTCAAATTGTCTCATAGTATTCATTTTAAAACTATAGGAGGCTTTTCTTACAAACCCTCCAATAGTGGCTACCCACCACCACCACCAACAAGAGCACATAAGGCTCCGTAGCCTTATGCTAGGCTAGTCGGACCTGGTGGCAGATAACGCACCTACGATCACACCTACACCGATCACACTATATTCTAAAAATGAATACATACAACAGATGAGTTGAATTGACTGTTTACAGCCTTTATTACAACCTCAAATACCCAAAACGACTGTATAGTGTGCTTTGGTGCATTTTCAAGGGCTTCAGAAAATTGTTACCTATAACCCCAAAGTATCACAGTTGCAGATGGATGAGACGAGGCCAAGTCCACGTCACCTAAGTGAGTTAACTGGCTATGTTGTGTACTTCAAAGTAATTAATCAAAGCGGGATTGTTAAATATATGTTTATTCATTATGCTACTTAACCAGAGTGCCATTGGTACTGGTATTCGTGTAGCATAACGTAGTTTTCATTTAGCCTATCAGAATTAGCCTACCTGTTTACGTTAGCCATCTCCATAAAGTACCTATGCTGTTGCAAAGGCATCCTCCGAAGCAGCAGTGCCAGCGGGACAACTCCAGGCAAATCTTAGTTTCTTGTCACATTTTGACCAAGAGCTCTTTTTCACCAATGACAAGTTATACTGCTACTTTGATGTGTCAGCTTACATGCAAATGATCTCTACGATGATCCCGTTTACCCCAGCAGATGTAAATAAACTTAGTAAAAGTGTTTAGCTGCGTTAGCAGTTGTAGTCTGGTAATGCCGTTGACTCAATGTTAGTGCACAGAAAATATAGCCTACCTTACAGAAACCGATCTACTATAGCAATAGTCACTTTTAAGTCACTAGTAAGGTATCACTCGTCTGTCCTCCTTGCTCATATAGCAGTCTATTACGCTTACGTGACGAACTCGGCCTAACTCGGCCCAGTCTGGACCGTACAACCGGTCTAGAGATCACTATGATGCATGATGAGTGCATGACTATGCACTCCAGCCAGGTTTGTGGACAGGGATGGGGACAAGTCTGAAACAAAACCGGTTTGGCTTACTGGGGCCGGCAGGACAAGCTATCAGCCTAGAACGGCCTGGCCCGACCACATGAAGGAGGCGTACAACATACAGTAGCCCCCCAATAAATAAAGAAACTAACAACTATTTATTTATTCATCCATTAATTCTTTCTACTTTACCGGCAGTTTTATATCACTCGCGGGCGTCCGGGAGCCACTATCTAAACTTGGGAGACTCCCGGGGCCCTCGGGAGACTTGGGATGTCGATCTGCTGACGCTATTGTCGACCCTGCTTTAACATTACATATTTTTTTTTACAATCTTCTGTTACCTATTCTCCTTACAGCTGCTGCCATCAAGTTGAGGGAAAGGGTTAAAATAAGCTCGTTTTCTGGGCAAGGGAGCTTGACCAGATGAGTTTGATGATTGTACCTCTTAGACTTCAGCTTTTCATATCAAGTTTAAAGCTTTCACGTCAAGTTTTTCTATCTTATAGTCAAGCTTGTCAAGGTTTTGCCCTGTGTGCCTAGACAACTGTTTCACTTTTTGGGATTTTTTAGTTTCCACTATACACAACTAGTCTAGTTAAGGTCTTCAAGGCTTCACAGACCAAAATACATACACCAAATAACAAACTGGAAGCTAACTGAATGGGGCATAAGGAAATGAAACTGAAAGCGACTTTTTGTGCCCCTTTCAATTAGTGCAAGCTGCTGATTTGCTATTTGGTCTATATTGTATCTAATTTTCCCATTCTTTTTCCTACTGGATAGATAGATGGATAGTACTTTTATTATCCCATAGGAAATTAAGGCACCCTGTAGAATCCAATAGATGACACAAACATTACACATACCTACACATCAAAACTATATTATGGTGCAGCTGTCATTAGTGTGAGAATAGTGTTGGAATGCGCAGGAGGATACCATGTCAGGGAAAGTGCATTCTGCCTAAGAGTTGTTATAGCAAAGACATTGCCAGTGCAGTTTCTGCAGCAATACAGTCCATAAATAAGCTGATAAATTAGCAGAATATACTGTATAGAGCTCTAAACAATTAAAACAGGAATATCACAATAAAAACATGTAAAACACATAGTTAAAAGTAGTAAAACTGACTACTGACGGCAGTCGTAACCTCAAACAATCAGGCTATGGATTAAGTCACACTGGATTTGTGTTTTTATTAGGATTTGGTCTGTCCTAGGTTTTTGGTCAAAGGATTCATGGATTATGATGACGTTGAGAAATAAAGATAGAGACTGCCTGCAAACATTTATGTAATATAAACTACAAAATGGCAAGGCAAAAAAGTACTGTATTTGTTGTTAGTTTCTTTTATATCCCATTAGTTTGAATAATGCACCAATTCAATTCACTGAAACATTAGCACTAAATGTGGGTTTGGTCAAACTTCAAATGTGAATATGAAATGTGAACAAACATATCAGACCAATCACCCTACAGACACTGTGAAAAATACTGACTTGACACTACTATATACACTGTGATGTGCTTTGCAAGTTCAGTCAATAGTTTTCAGTCAACTGTCCAAATTTAACTTTATGTATATCTAAGTCTGCATTGAATGTAGCCTGTCTCAAATGTCTTTTAATATATCTTAAATGTGGCACCACTTGAATACATGGTGAAACACCGTTTCATCTCACTATATACAGTGTATATGGATGGAATGACCAATAAAACCCACTTGACATGACTTAACAAGTAAGCTCATATTAGCACAACACTGGTGAAGCCCTACAGAGAGTTTGTCTTCTTTATTTAAGCTGTCAATGAGTATAAGCCTTTGTAAATAAATAGCCCTCTCTGATGTTAACTGCTGTCTTCAATATTTTCTTCTTCTCTTGTCTGATTGTCTTTTTTAATTTTTTAGAGAGAGAGAAAGGAAAAATAGGATGCTCTTGTTCTTGGCCGCACACTGGGTGTTGTTCTGCTGCTGTTGTCTGACAACTAGTAGCGTCTGTACCACCACTAACAGCAGGTACAACAGCAGTGGTCGCAAGCTTAAAGGCCATATTGGTGATCGTCCAGGCCAACTGTTTTAAGTGCTTCCTGTCAAACAACTTAGCAAAAGGCGAAGCAACAAGATTTTTCTCCTCTCTCTTGCGGTAGTCAGTGAAACTCACAACTTGTTTTGTTCTTGATGGTCTTGTCACACCAGTCTTCACGGATGAAGCGGTGGCTGCAGTGGTAGAGGTCACAGTGGTGGATGCGATGGCAGTTTCAGGAAGAGCAGTTGAGACAGAGGTTGTTGTGGTGGAAGTAGAGAGGATACTTTCAGGAGGATTCGTTGAGGCAGAGGTTGTTGTGGTGGAAGTAGAAAGGGTAGTTTCAAGAGGAGCAGTTGACACAGATGACACAGTTGTGCTGGTGGAAGTAGTTCTGGGTGGCACTGGCAATGCAGGGTCTTCTACCAAGACTTTGAGGACACGTTTCTTTTGTTCGTGCTTCGACATCCTCAGCCTGTCTGCCAACCTATGATTAGGCTTTGAAGTCCCCTTTTTGGGTGGGAAAGTTTGCAGTTGCATGAGAGGCGGGTATGTGGAAGATGGAAAAGAATGATTTGGTAGGAGTGGTGGGCACAGGGGCTGCTGGAGATGGGGCAGTGGAAACTGTTGGGATAGGGGTGGTGGTAGAGTCAGGTGACATGGGAATGGTAGAGGCAGAAGATTTGTTGATGTTAATGGAGATAGATGACATGGTGGTGTTACGGATGGAAGAGCATTAGGTTGGGGTATCACTGACGGAGGAGGGTTAACTGGGGGTACTGATGGCGGAAACAAGTTAGGTGGTGGCACTGATTGCAAAAGAAAGTTAGGTGTAGGTACTGATGGTGGAGGAAGTTGTGGTAGAGGTCCCAAATGGGGAGGATGCTGGGGTGGTGGACACTGGTATGGTGCACTGTCGAAGTCTATGGCTAGCAAAGGCAGAGGGGTGAACTGAGGAGTCTCTGGAACACCACTGCCAACATGTGGGGCAAATGGAGATGACACTCCTCTCCAGCCAGCATTGGTCCAAGTCTGGACAGAAGCATTGTGCTGCTGGCCATCATAGGAGTTGTGTTGCATCATCATTGCATAACCTGAATAGTTTGCTGGTGGAGGGCGTTCAGCATCACGGGAGTCATGTCGTTTGCAGTGTGTATCTGGGGAATAATCATCTGAGCTGTCTGACCATGAAGAACTCCTGTGATGCTCTTGACGCCTGCGTTCCCTCCAGCCTCTTGGATATGTATTCTCTGTGAACCTCTCCTTGACCTTACAGCCCAGACGGATTTTTGATAACTGCCCTCTCCTTGATCTCCTCCTTTCATCTGCTGATGATGATCGAGACAGAGAACAAGATCTGTTCCTGCTCCACCTGTCTCTTGAAGATCTTCTCCTTGGGCTCAGGGTCTCCAGTCTGTGGTCTGTCAAATTTCTCTCTGCATTCCTGACATCACTGTTTTTGTCTTTCCTGGCCCAGTAACCTGTCTTAGATTCACCGCCTCTGTCCCAGAGACTGTCCTTTAACTCCAAGCTCCTGTCTCTTGAATATCTTTCTCTCTCCCAGCTCCTGTCTCTTGAATCCCTCTGTTTCTCCCAGTCTCTGTCTCTTGAATCCCTCTCCCATTTCCTGTCATTTGAATATCTGTCCCTCTCCCAACTCCTGTCCCTTGAATCCCTCTCCCTTTCCCATTTCCTGTCATTTGAATATCTGTCCCTCTCCCTGCTCCTGTCTCTTGAATCCCTCTCCCTCTTCCAGCTCCTGTTGTCTGAATACCTCTCCCGCTGTATCTCCCAACTCAAATCTCTTGAATCCCTCTCTTTATCCCAGCTCCTGTCTCTTGAATATCTCTCAAAGCCCCGGTCTCGTCCTCCAGAGTCTCGATCACCATCTTGATCTGTAGAATCCCTTTCCTTGTGTATTTTTCTTGAGTCCCACACACTTTCTCCTCCTTTCCACTCCCAGCCTCGGTCTCTTTCTCTCAAGTCCCAATCTCTGTCTCTCTCTCTTAAATCCTTACCCTGGTCTTTCCCACTTGAATCTTTCCTGCTTTCCCAGCCATGTGAGTGCGTGTCAAAGTCACTTCTTGATCCCCTTTCCTTCTCTTTCATTTCTTTGTGCTTGCCTCTTGATTCATTACGGTCCCCATACAAATTTCTGCTTGTTTCATGGTGTGTGTACGTCTCAGTCGCAGAAACAGCTGGTTTGTTATCCACAACTTCAGACTCTGCAGCACTCACTATATTAGAGAGCCTTCCGAAATCTACCCCTTGGTTAAGGATGCTGAGAAAACGATCAAAGCCCTTTGAGGGTGGGCCTTGGTTGCTTGTTCTTGTAGAGTGATTCAGGCCAGAAGGAGCTAGCTGTTCAGCTGGACTCTGGTGAGGAAAAAATTGAAGACATAAAATTTGGTGGCTGTCAGTTGCATGACCTCTTGCAAGAGAAAACAAAATTATTGCTAAACTTTTAAAATACATGCAATTTGTTTTGCAATATATTTGAACTAGATTACTCATAGTCCAACAACCACACCTAAATGATGCAACTGAAAGTAGGTGGGTGAATGGAAGTAATCGTTTTGGACTGAGGCTGGACGAGGGTGTCCGTATGAAGAACAAAGAAAATTTGATAAAACTGGCTATATTTGCAAACTGGCAGCTAACGCAAACTCAACAGGACAAGGAAAGTGAAACTGCAACTGAGTTTCTTTGCCTCTTATCTGTTAGTGTTATTTGCTGTTTTGCTATTCAGTAAACGTTGTACCAAATTCTATACTTCTTACTCTTACAGACAGCACTTACTATTACTTTACATTTAGTTAAGTTGACAGCAAAACATTCCATGCCATGAGTTTGAATGTTGGTTGTGCGGTCACAATGATGCAGAGCACTGTGGCATTGTGAAATGCTATCACATCACTGGTTAAGAGTATGTTTAACATACAATCATACAAAATGCATGGCTCCTCTGTCCTGTCAATCATTATTTAATTAAACACTCATTGGAGGAAACAATTACTTCAGCTGTCAAATGTGTCCAACATCCAACGTCAAATCTAAAATCAACTTGGCCATGGTGTGAGTGGGCCGTCATGTGGGATTTGCCAGCTGCATATGATCTATGCTCACATAAAAGCAAATGGCCAGAAGAAAAAGTAAATGAAAGGTAATCTATACATACCTATTGTAGTGGAATTATAGAAACATAGGCTAATAACCTGATTCTATTCTCATGCATGTATACTTGGACAAGGACAATAGTTCAGTTGAAATGCTAAATAAACCTATCATAACCTTGCTTGACTACCTAGTTTGTTCATGTTCCGAATGTGAAAATAAAAACACACTTCTGTGCATCTAAGAATCCTTCTGTCATCAGCAAGAGACTTCCAGCAAGGATGCCTGATTAACATTACAATACACAGTTTCAAAGACCAGTCTTACATTGTAAACTGAAGAAGGCAGTGCATGCAGTCTCGAAGCTTCAAGTTTGTATTCTGAGGCGTCAGCGGGATTGTAGTCTAATTTAGTCATCTGCTTTTTCTTCACATCTCTCTGCAAGATCTCTTCATTTCTCTTCTCCAAAAAATGTTTCATTAATGAAGGCTGTCCAGGATTTGTCTGCCAAATGACACAAGCATAACCATTAAGACATTAAACAAAACATGCAGGTTAATAACAACGTTCCAAATCATTATTACACTAATGACACAATGGAGGATTGCAAATATTTATTTTTTCCTACGTCGCATTGTATTCTCATTTATATCTAAATGAGATGCTGGATTAGAACTCAGAGTAAACAGTGCTTTGCGTTAGCGATACAATTTGAATTATTTATAGCAAAAATGACAGATATCATATTATCAGTGAATACTAAGTATTTAACTCTCAGATACCGTTTTAAAAGTTTAATTATTAGGGCTAGTGTCATAGCTGTTCCCACAGGGTTTCCAGGGTAACCATGTGCCCTAATGGTCATATGAAAGATCATTTAATACTAACCAAGATAGAGCAACATAATAAGTTACAATGGGAGTAAATGTAGATAATTCCGGTCTGCAAAAATGGGAGTGTCACATTACATCACAATATTTCAATGTTCAGTGATCTTTCATATCAGCGTATGAAAGCTTGACTCTAGTCTGCATAAAGGGTGATTCCCCGCCCTTGCGAAAATAGAACACAGAGCTACATGGACATCTGCATTTCTTGCTCTGCTTTTACCCTCTCTGGTTAATTTGGGAACAAAACAGAACACTCAGGCATTGTTTTTGCCTTTACCAGTAAAAGGGTCAACAACCATTGAAAGGGTCATCCAAAACCAACCTTGTTAACCGGAGGCCACAATGAGTGACTCGGAGTCCTCAAAGCCTCTGACTCAGGCCTCAATGTTTCCACTTTGTGTTCTGGGCTGAAGGTTGTGTTCAGGTCTGACTGAAATGTCTGTTTTTGTCCCAAATCTCTCTGCAAGATTTCTTTATTTCTTTTCTCCAGAAAACTCTTCATAGATAGTGTGGCAGGCGTAGAGGACTAAAGGCAAAAATAAATCATGCATGATATCAATATCAGACTATTTGATTGGGCCAACGGGCAACACTGTTAAACCACTAAACATAATATTAATGTGACTGCCTTACATAGAGGACAGAAATATATAACTCAACAGTCAGTAGAATACATCAAATTGGGAGTGATCATACAGGGTATCAATATTTTGTATCATGAAGGAGTCTGAACACTCACCTAATCTGAGCTATTGATGTAGTGACTGAGTTGAGTTTATTTCTGTCCTTTATTTAAAGAAGTTACATTAGAATAGCATGTACGGACCAAGGTGATATGATCTGATGGCCCACTTACTTTCAAAGATGATAAAAATGGTTGCGTCAACTCATTCAGAATACTAATTTGTCTTTCTGTCAGACTTATAGCCTCCTGATGGACTGGTTTCTGTGAAATGTTATTTGTGAACAATGAGCATTTTTCACTGTCCTTTTCAGTGCTCACTTGAGTGTGCCTGATCCAAGTGGGATCGGCCGGCTCATTTTCATCATCCGAGTCGTAGCACAGGGGGCCTTGTTGCAATTTACCCTTTTTCAAAGCAATGGAAGCCTTCTTACGAGCAATCTGTGCCTCAATTAATTGCAACTGTTTCCTTTTTCTCACAAGCTCTTCATCTTCTGTATCTTCATTATATGAAGCACCATCCCAAGCCATGATGCCTTGCGATTCGCTAATGGATTGCGTGCAAGGAACCGCATTCTCATCATCAAAAACCTGATCTCGTACAAGAGCACAACCGTGTACCGATGACTCCATGGCACAACAGTATGTATCCGAACATCCACTTTGACCTGAGAGAAGAAAACAAATCCTTAGTGTAAGTAAGTAAATGGCTAAGTAGCCATGTACTCATCAGTCCTGAAATTACATTTCCAATCCCAAATTTTAGTTTACAAACTTGGGCTTGTTGAATTAGGAAACGTCATGTATGGCCATTAATTCAGTGTCATCCAAGAATAAATGGGCTAATTCATGCTCTTCAATGTCATATGTGAACGGGCACTGACTGGCACTGCATTTTAAAATCATCTTGGAGGTAAGTTTATTATGTTCTTGAGATCAACTAAACCAAGTTACGTATCATTGTGACTGACAGCTAACAGACATGAAAAATGTCGGCTACTTCTGGCTAGCCTTCAGCCTTGTTGTAGACCTATGTGATGCAGTGGTGTTAAGGACAGGAACAAACGACAAACACCGCTGTAGCCAGAAGAGAAATCTCGAACAAAGTACTTTTATGCCAACAGATCGGTTTAACGTTACCTTGCGATGCCTTCGTCCAGTTTTGGCAGAAGCCTGCTCTTTACATTGGCTCAGACAGCACAAAAATCAAACGTGTCAGTTTCACGTTCCGCTGCATTATGCTGTTCTTTACACATAGCATGCGTTCTCCATTATCGGCATTTTCGCGGCGATCTATTAATTGCAAAATACAACAGCTACACAGTATGCTAAGTTACCTTTTTGTTATTTTGCTGCCTCGACGGTGGCACTAGAGCTGCGCAGAAACTTTGAAGCTTAAGCCTTTGCTGCCACCTAGTTGATGGAGTTGGCATAGGCCTAACAAACAGCGCGCTTAAAGGGATCCCTGGCTGGTAAGGCATGTTGGCCTTATAAGGCGTTTGCTACAGACGTGATTTAAAAACCGCCAAAATGTTTTTGGTTTTCTTAAAAGTTTAGAATATCCTCTCACTCGTAAACCATTGTTGTAAAAGTGACTTCACCTGGTTTCATCTAATCAAGGTTCTATCAAAGTGCAGTAATCAAGCTGTTGCTGTAGGCCAACATAGACACCAATTAGTAAGGCACTTCCCCATTGCCATTTCCACAAGTCATCATCAGCATCATTTTTGGCACCATTTCCCCCATGGTCATTGGTGGGTGCCATATCCATAGACAGTAAAAGAAGGTGGATGCCCCCCTTTCCTCTCATGCATGAGTTCATTGTTGTGCACAAGCTCCCTCGCATGTGCATGTAGATGGTAATATATTTATAAGAAACATCTACAGGACTTCCTGTAGGGCACAGCCTGCAGGCATCTGTCCTTATAGCCTGGATTGCATTCCATCTGAACAAGCATAAAGTTGAACCATTATATGAAAAGTTGTTAGTACTTTGAAAATTAAATCACTTAATAAAATTTACTTATATTTAAAAGTAATGCAGGGTTTTTTTGTATGTCCCCATTATGTCATTATACTGTACAAAACATGGTCCCAAGGCATGTTTAGGTTTAGGTGAGGTAAGTGTGGAAGACTGGTTGGCAAGTCCTTCTTTACATCACAAGAGACTTTTGAATGAGCAGATAAACTGTTTATGGACACTGAGCAACTCCTTCCTCAAATAAATGGAAGCTGTTACAGCATGGCAGAGCCACTGGCTATCAAGATGACATGCATACATGGTAGGTACATGCCATTAGACATTTATTTTATTGTGTGTGTGTGTGTGTCCCTGAGGTGTTTGTGTTCCTCAGGTGCCTGCCTGTCTGCCTGTGAAGTGCAAATCAGGAAGTCATAACACATTGAAACACTAATAGGATGTTGCAGTGCCTCTGGAAGCCGTATTGAGCTTTACAAATGTATTTATTAATCTATTAGTATTGCTTACCCCACCTTTACACAATGATTTGTTAAAATGATGTAAAGTGTAAATACCTTTCTTGTCATCTTAAAAAGGACTACTGGAGGCATAATTACACCAACCATTTATGTAGCCTAATATCAGTAAGAAAATGTAGCACCAGAAAGGAGCTAGACGATTTCAAATGCAATGACCCTTTCTCAAATATAAACTCAAATACTCCAATCCACTGCATTGTAAATGGACACATATATAAATAAGTAATAACAAATATAAAATAAATATAAATGGATGATGGCAAGGTTGTGTTTTTTCTTTTTCTTCAGAGGTGAGAGCCTGGGAACTGAAATTTCAGAAGAAGAATTCAGCAGCAAGGGTGAGTTTTTTCACACAACCTATCATCAGTACAGTTCTTACAATTCAGATTTCAATAGCAGGGCTATCACCAGCTTATGGTAATAAAACTAGAAGTCTTTTCTGATGTACAGTACTTGGATATTATTTTTGCAAGGTCAAATTTGTTAAGCTAAAGTAAGGAGATCTCAGTAGATGCCACAGGTTAGTTACTGCTTTTGTGCAGTTGAGCTAGTCAAAGTTATGTTGCAGCACATATCCACAACATTTTTCTTGATCCTTTCACATGTTAATCAATGCTAATCAATGATCAACAACAGTCACCTGATACCTACACACTACTTAAGACTGATAGTCGACATTATGCAAATAATCTCAATGTTTTAATGACATTAGAGAGTAGAAAATATTACTTTTTGCTCCGTTTCCTCAAAGCCATCCCCCCATCTAACTTAATATCTCTGGCAAATCAAATACAATGAACAAACATTTATACACTTTTTAACTTTTTTAACAAAAGTAATTCCTGGAAACAGATCAAATCAGGTGATAATGGAAAGAGTGAAAATCATGAATAGAAGTTGCTAAAAGTTTCTTTTACAGTTCATCTAGAATAAGTATTTTGTCTGTTGTGTCCTACACATTTATCATTAAGTCACATTTGCAACTGTGGCCACCGTGTCCCCTGTCTTCACTGCGGGTCTTGTGGATCCCACTACCTCCCCACTCTTTAGGCGAAGCACTATCACAGGTTTAGCTGGTTTTGGTGGTTTAGCAACGGGAGCAGCAGCACCAAACACAGGAGGTGCTACAGTCCCGGTGTTGGCCACTGGTGGCGTTAGAGTTGCAGCAGCAGCTGCAGCCACAGCTTTAACCTTAGCTCTTGCAGCAATCCTTCTAGTCTTTCTAGAAATCCTCCAGCGCATTATTTTTGCAACATCAGCAGCACACTTAGGACCTTCAGTTAAAGCTTGCTTCTTCCTCTCCTTGGCTCTCTTTCTTTGGAGCGTCCTAATCCTCCGTGACTCAGTAAGAGTAAGCAGGACACTCGTGTCCTGTTTTTTTGGTGGCTGTAGAGGCACTTCTATCAAAGCCTTGAGGCAACGTGACGTCTCATTGGTGGAGGTTGTATGCGTCACTGCCAGACTTGGCACAGACGTCGCCTGTGAGCCTGGTGGTGGGAATGGCAGTGGAAACGACGGGAGAAATGTGCCAGTTGAAAGAGGAAGGGTTAGATTTGAGAGTGATAGAGGGTTTGGCAGAGGTGAAGGTAAAGTCTGTGGTAGGGCCAGATGAATTGATGGTGGTGGCAAGTGAGTCAGAGCTGTTAGTAGCTGTGGAGGGCATAAATGATAAGGGGCTTGCGATGGTGTTGTGGGAGGATACTGAGGGTCATATGGAGAATGTGCCACTCCACTCCAACCAGTGGTCAAGCCTTGCACAGAAGCACTGTGGTGCTGACCTTCAGATAAGTTATGAGTCATTGCAAAGCTTGAATAGTTTGCCAGTGGAGGCTGGGACAAAGTGGACAAGGATACATTCTGGACAGCAGAACTGCCTGGGGCAAAGAAGGCTATTGATTGGGTGTCGGAATCCCTCTGAGGATGTTCAGCTTCACCTCTGTGCTCCTGGGAGTCATGTTGCGTGCGGAGAGAATGTAGAGAACGATCATCCGAGCTGGCCGACTGTGAAGAGTCCCAATGTTGGCGCTGCTGCCTGCGCTCCAGTTGTGCTCCGTCTCTTGGATTTCTCACACCATAGAGCCTTTCCTGAGTCCTACTGCTCAATCGGTCCAGCTCATCAAATCCCAGGTCCAGCCCCACAGTCTGGAAAAGGCTCTGGATATTGGAATATTGTTCCCGCTTCTCTGCCGTCTTCTTGTCTTCTGATGACAATAAGATGGGGCTAGAAGATCTGCTCCTAGTCCTTGTGCTGCTGCTAATGTCTTTTGAAGTTCTTCTGCTTGGACTCAGGGAATCATGGTGGTGTTCCAAATGCCTATCTTCCTTGTCCCCGTTTCTCCATTTTTTATCCAAATCTTCAGTCTGAGATGTGCCGTTTTCTTGATCCCATTGACTATTTCTTGACTCCAACATCCTGTGTGTTGAGTCCTTGTCTCCTTCACTGGAATTCCAAGTCCTTTCTTCGTCTCTCAAATTCAAACTCCTGTCTCCTTTTCTAGAGTTCCAATTCCAGACTCCTTCTCTTGAATCCAAGCCCCTGTCTCCTTCTCTGGAGTTCCAACTCCTGTCTCCTTCTCTGGATTTCCAACTCCTGTCTCCTTCTATGGATTTCCAACTCCTGTCTCTCTCTCTTGAATCCCGGTTACCATCTCCTCTGGAGCTCCAACTCCTGTCTCCTTCTCTGGATTTCCAACTCCTGTCTCTCTCTCTTGAATCCCGGTCCCCGTCTCCTTCTCTGGAGCTCCAACTCCTGTCTCCTTCTCTGGATTTCCAACTCCTGTCCCTCTCTCTTGAATCCCACCCCCTGTCTCTTTCTCTCCAGTCAGCTTTGCTTTTCTCTTCATCTGAGTGTCTGCGTTTGCCTCTAAAGTCACTTCTTCTGCCTGATGATTCCCTGTGCCTCTCTTCAGAGTTTCTAAGACTGCCCCTGTATTCCCTTTCCTTGTCTCTTGAGTGACTTTTCCCGACACCGGTCTCTGTCTTCATGCATCTAGAGCCCCTTTCTTTATCTCTTGAGTCATCATGGTTCCAATCCACACTCCTGTGTGTCTCATCATGAAAAAACGCTGCTCCCTTGTTATCCACAGCTCCATCTTGAGGTGTATTCACTATGTCAGAGAGCCTTCCTAAATCTATCCCTTGGTTAAGGATGCTGAGAAAGCGGTCAAAGCCCTTTGATGGTGCACCACTATTACTTGTTCCTGGGGTGTGATTTAGATGGAAATGACATGACTCTTCAGCTGAACTCTGGTGTGGAAAGAATGAGAATGAGATCACATTTTGATATTAGTGTGAAAATTAATTATTTCATACCAATATGCTTGTGTTCATGCTAGGGATGCAATGACATAGTGTGCTCATGGTTCGTTAAGTATCACTTTTTTTATCACACAGTAATGGTATTAAAGTTATTAAGTTATTAAATGGTAAATTGATTTAAAAAAAATCAAACCAATTATTTTATTTATTTTATATCTGACAAATTGATTCAAATTTCTCTCACTGAAAGTCCTACTGCCTAAATGTATGCTGAAGGGGACAGACCTAACTCAAAACCAAAAATGACACCCGCCTGCCAATAAATGCTTGTGGGGGTGTACAGTTCAGTTCGATAAAATACAGCATACCATTGCATCCCTAGTCATTGGTTATTCTTTTATACACATAAGGGGACTTCTGTTCCCTCAGGGGACAATCAACAGCAAGCCTTACCTTGTAAACTGGAGATGACCGTGCATGTTCTGAGTGGCAGTGAGGTCTCGAAGCTTTGACTTTGTGTCCTTGGGTGAAGTTGTAGTCCAACTCGGTTTTCTGTTTCTTATTTACATCTCTCTGCAAAAACTCTGCATTTCTCTGCTCTGCAAAACGGCCAGTATTTGAGGGCTAAACACACACAAAAAAAAAAGTATATGAAGTGTACGAAAAAGTGTAAGTCAAAACTCATGTCATAACCTGGCCTACTTTAGCCTATTTTCCCAAAATACCATAGAAAGAGCAACAGAATTTGAAGAAACAGCTGCATTCATTTCAGAAAAAATGCCTAAGCACCATGTTGTCCAGATATTCACTGAAGTTAGCATGCGAACAAACTAGCTTCAGGCGGCACCTTCCTATATCACGTTGAACCATGTGTGACCACTGTATTCAACAAGAATTACACATAAAAGGTAGATTTCTACAATGCACTATGAGTGCATTCAAAAGAATTTGATTATAAAGCATCAGACAACAGTTTGAAACTAGGGGAAGTCGTAGTCCAGTGGTTAAGGAACCAGGCTAGCATGGAAATAGTGGGTTCAAATCCAGCTGCCACCATTGAACAAGGCACCAAGTTGCTCTAGGGGAGAGCAGTAATTAATAATGTAATGTAATGGTAATGCAAGCTGCGCTGGATAAAAGCATCTGCTAAATCACCTAGACTGGCCTAACTCATTTGCATCCTCTAGTCACATACACCACAATCATTTCTGCTGAGCATCATCCCTGCCTCCCACTGGCTGACTTCCTCGTCACCAACTCCTCCTGAATGGACTGCGACAAACTTCACGGGAGGCCCATGCCAGAACCGACTCTCCTTCCTAGAAACTTTGTGACTAACCCCTTCTCATGATGGCGCTGTCAAAATGGACCCACCCAATGCTACCCCTATGACTGATCTCACTCCTTGACTTTACATTATGTCTGACTGCTACTACACTGGCCAGCCAGAATTGTAGACAACCATCTATGGCTTGACTACCATATAATGTTGTGGGACAATATTCAGGAATTATTATGATGCTCAGCCAAAACTTCCTGCATGACCCCTGGCAGGTGGGTTGGCCCTGTGAGCTGTGGATCTGCCCAAGGTTGCTTCCATAAATAACTAAAACAAATGAGCTGTATAAACATGATGTATAAATGCATAAATGTAAATGGAACTAAAGAGGCTTTGCCACAAATTAATCATAAACAACAAATAAAATTGCCAAATTCTTGCCTGGAATTAAGATGTTTCTCTGAAGATTTGATGTGATACACAATATATTAATCAAAAGAATTTGAAACAATGTTCAGATCTCATCACTACACTAGCACAATATTGCCCACTTAGATAAGATGTGAACTACAGTGAACGGACTGCATTTATATAGCGCTTTTCTACTCCGATGAGCACTCACAGCGCTTGCACAGTGTGTGCAAGGTGCCAACTTGCAACTTCAATTTGGGGTTCAGTATCTTGCTCAAGGACACTTCAATGGGGTCAGGCAGAGTGGGGCTCCTCCACCACCTGTGCCACCATTGCCAATAGTGTATTATGAAGCCTTTAAAGGAATACGCCACCCTCAGGTGAAATCCCCGCTGTCCCTAGACTCAATTTCACCTGGGGGTGGCGTATTCCTTTAAAGGGACCCGAAATGTATACGTTTTCTCATGTGGCTTTAGGGGCTCTGTACTTTTTGCAGTCTAGGCCTCACTTTATTACTGCCCATCTTTCTCCCTCTATTCTATCATCATAGACTTTATGGTGAGTTTAGCCAAGAAGCTCTTCTAAACTGAATCTTGTTAAAGAGGAGAATTTAAAATAATAATAATAATAATAATTAAACACTTTATGTGAAATGAATAAAAGTGGCTAATATGGTGTAAGCTACCAGTATTGGGGTTTGAGTGTGAGATAGGCTACACACGCGCGCACACACAACAGAATAAACTCCTGTCAAGCCTGCATCACAGGCTTAAGGCAACCTACAGAAGACGTTCATTCATAAGAAAGGAAGGTAGCCTAAATATTTAATAAAGGCGTGGTTGTGTAGGATCGGATAGGCCCACTCACTTCAAGGGAGGTCACATGTGGCTGTCTCTCAGCTCATTCAGAGTACTCACTTGTCTTTTCGTGAGACGTGCAGCCTCCTGATAGTGTGGTCTCAATGGACTGTTAGGTTCCATCTCTCTTCGAGTGTTCCACTCATTTCCCCGATATTCATCATGTTTTTCTCGGTACGGTGTCGTTTCTTGCAGTTCAGTATTTCGCCCCAACACGGGGCCTTGTTGCAATTCATTCTTTTTCAAAGCGATAGAAGCCTTTTTACGAGCAATCTGTTCCTCAATTAACTGCAACTGTTTCCTTTTTCTCACAAGCTCTGCATCGTCTGCATCTTTACTACATGAAGCTTTATCCCAAGCCATGATGCCTTGTGATTCGCTGCTGGATTTTGGGTGTTATGTTCCAGTTGACCTCAACGGACTGAGAAAGGTCTTCATTCACAGTAGCACCCCATCTTTCAAGGTGGATAGATCACCGTTCTTTGACTAAAGTAAATCTAATGGTCTAGCTACCTTACTTTGCTCCAGTTTTCCTACTTTGTCACAGACGCGGACTTCAACAGGCCCTGCAGCCGCTCTTGGCTACAGGGAAACTCGAGAAAAATTACGTCAGTGTCACTTTCCACTACATTATTGATTTACCACACAACTAACGTTTCTGTTGTAAGAGAAAGTACTTCACAACAACATCAAGATTATTCCGAAATAGGTGACTTTTACCCCACTTTCACAGAGACGTTGACTCACAGTGTTGTTGTGATCCTGTCTCTTCTTCAGTTTTATTGGCGGTTGGCATCCAACACAGTGCATTACCGCCACCAACTGTTCCGGGTGAGGAGCATCAATGGGGATTAGACGCTATATATATACACACACACACACCATGGAATAAATTGACGTTTTGTCACGTCCATAACGTTACTGAAATACCTTGGTATTTGTATGTTGCCACAGTTTGCTTACTTGGTTTTTACTTATGGTTTTAATTCCGTCTCTACTCAATGGCACAATGATTAATTTAAGAGCTTTTTTGGCCAGGCAGTCCAAACTTCATTGTCATCTACGTCTGTATGTGATGGAACCCCCCCAAAAAATACAGATATATCCCTATGACAAAGTCTGTATGGGCTCTGGAAAATTTCATTCACACACTTAGATACTGTTGCACCATAACATTCCATCATCATAACATTCATCCCACCATACTCTCTATAGTGTTTCAACAACTGTTTCAACATCTCAAAATCCACTGTAAGCATGGAGAAGAGTCAATAATACCGGTGTGCAGCTATGAGATAACTTTGTCAAGAACAAAATTTCTCAGCTTTGTATATATCCTACCCATCCAAAGCTGTTAAACTGTATATGCCCATACTCCCAATATTTGTCTTGAACTGATTTAGTTGGATGATCCTGTTTAAATGTCTCTGCAATGTTGTCATGCTTAACTGGAGACGACGTAGTTATAACTGCATTTTACCAGCCTCCACCAGCAATGCTGGAACTGGTGATGTCTAAAAGCTCCACAGCACAAGCGTAAAGCCTGTGTCTGGATTACATTAAGTTTGTGTAGTCTAAATGAGAATTTACAGCTGATCCATATGCAATGCATGCATAATCTAAGGCTGACCCTAAGTAAAGCAGTATAGATATGTCTATAACAGATCTCATATAGCCTACTTGCACCCCAGCTGCTTCCTATAAGACATCTCATAATATTAATAGCCGTTTTGCACTCACTTATGAATTCTGGATATGGATAAATTCAATTATGATCCATCCACATTCCTAAAAATATTGTAGGCTACTTAAAACTTGCTTAATTGGTTACCCATTAAAAATGTGAGTGTGAGTTTTATTAACAGAGAAATGCAAACCCCACTAATTACCATACTCCTCCACTGCTCCCTTCCTGTAATCAAAGTGTTTCTGCAGTAATTTGGTGATCTACGGTGGTGATCGAGTTGCACAGGTACTTATTAGATCGTCACTGCCCTCTACTGGGTGGAGGAAGAAATGTTCTTAAAAGCATTAGGTTTGTGGGTGCTTGGGTGCATGTTTTAGCCTGGTGCACCATCCAAGTGGAAATGAGGTGCACTTTATATGTTTAAAGTATCTTAGACTGCAAGGAAAGAATATTTTGTGTTATAATGAGCTTTTCTTATAAGCACTTTAAATTCCCTTTGTGTTGTTCCAAATATATTTTTCAATGCATGACAACACAGCATTGCACTACAGTACATTTTGTGGGCTTAAGTGTCCCTAAGAAGATCTTGAGGCACGATTAAAACACACAAATTGTTCCAAAATTGTGCTTTCATACAGAGTACAGAAGCAAATGTCTAGGCAGGGAAAATGGGAGGGCATTCCTCTTGTCCGGAACCAGAACACCTGTATGGGCGGTTGCAAATAAGTACATGTTTGAGGTTATAATTATGTTGGCTTATTCATATTGTCTGACTGTTGCAGAAACTCATAGTGGCAAAAGGAGAGCTGAACATAACCCATTCGTGGCAAATGATCAATTAGACAATTATAAATTGAATTTATAGAACTTGTTAGTTGGTGACCAACTGTTTGCTTGACTAAATGACCTCAGACAAAATTTGGATCCCAAATCAAATGTGTAACAGCCATATAATAGGAGAACAAACACAAATGTCTTGTTAGCCAGATCTTAAACTTTATTAATCATACCAACGGGACTCGCAAAAAGGACTTTGGAGCCCTCCTCATTTGCAGCAACAACAAGCAGCGTGTGATTTTACAAATGGCATCACACACATCTACATCCATACACTGGCAGACTATGACAAAACACACTCTCACTAATGTAGTGCAATGATGTACTGGTATCCCCTCCTCAACACCCCCACCCCAACCCCTTGCATGGGAAATCATACAGACAGACAAAAGGTGCTCCCACTGAAATGACTACGGACAGTCAGCGGTAATGAATGCATGGCGTTGTGAGTCTATTAAGAGATAGGGGTAATGAAAGAGACTGGAATGCTCGATCAGGGGTCACGGACCTTAGAGCTCATGGATCAGCAGGTTTTCGTGTCCTCGTCATGGAGCTGGAAAAGGAAGAGAGCGGGGGAGCAAGCCATGATAATGGTAACCCAGATTACAGAGGAAGCCGAAATTGTGTTTAATCTGAGACACTACACAGAGTGCAGAGTAACACAAGTGACTGTGTGGTTTACCCTGCCCTGTTTCATGTACAAGGTAGTGTATATCTTTACCTCTTCTTTCTCACTGGTAAAACTTCAGCTCTGTGTCCACGCAGTCGAAGAAGAGATCACCCAGCTCCTCGCCGGGGATCTCTCCTCTGAGCATTGCACCAATGTCTATCAGACACTGGGACTCCAGGTAGCGAAGTGTCTCCTGGAGGGTCTGGCCGGCTTGCTGCAAGAAACAAACAAAAAAAGAAACATATAGGCCAGAAGCCATCAAACACCAAAAAAAGATCATCAAAACCATCAAACCATCAGACCATCAAAAAAAGATGTCCTCATGGATTTAGCATTTAGTTAACCTCTGGAAAAATCTTTCAAGTCTCACAGATAACCATTTCTAATATTAATGCTCCAATGTTCTTTTCAATTCATGATTGTGTAATTTGTTATGATAAAAACACCACTAAAGCCTTTGTACACACATGAATGAATGTACACACAAACACACACACACCGGGTTTGTCTCAGTGGTGCGTAGTGCCTCTTGGTGGGCCTTGTAGAGGTCATGCTGCCGGTCCACACGGCTTTGGAAGCGAGGCAGTTTCTTGGCTGGGTCGTCAGAGCCGTACTGCGGCGAGACAACTCTGGTGACGGGAATCATCACCTCTGAGAAGATGAAAGGCTTAAAGACTGACCTGTGGGCAGAGAAAGCCACTAATTAGCCACTAAGTTAGGAGTTCAGAAGAACGTAAGGGACAGATTACATGTGGAATGGTGAAACTGTGCAATGTCATCGAGAATCCTGAACAGTTGGTCTTACTAGGGTCCAAAGCATAGTTAGAATGAATAAAATAGGAAAATGCAGAGGATTAAAGTAATGATTTTATAATCAAAGCCAAGGTCTTCGACAATCTCGACCCTCATCGCTCTAACTGACCAAATCAATGAGCATAACGTACTGTGTTCTTAGTTATGTCTCCCATATCCAGATTTTCATCTGAGTATTCCTAAAGTTAATTTGGTCATTGGTCTTTTGTCACATCCTTGTCCAAGCCTTAGAGTTTCCACCAGTTGCTAATTACAGCCTAGACAACCAAGTGATGGTCATCCACAGTGTATGAACGCAATCAGATTGTAATTTCTGTTGGGGCATAAAATCAGCCCCCATACCCAGCCATTATGCTAAGCTACAGTCCCCTGAGGGCTAGCAAGGGTTTGAAGAGGGGAGAGCAATAAAGAGCTAATCCATCTGAAGGGCCAGGGGAGGTAATAAAACTCAATAACCAACCTCACAGGTCCCAGGCAACACTGCTTATCAGCTCCTGAGGCTGTGTTTCGAGGACGGAAATGCAGTGTTAACGTGCTAATGCCCCTCACTAGCGTCCGTGTAACTGCTGGTAATGAGCACTAGCCAGGAGTAACTGACTATCCCAGAGCTAACCCTAATGCTACATTCCGTTTGGAGTCGGAGGTCGTTTTTCAAGTTCTGAAGCAGGAAGTTGTAAATAGACTGGCTCCTGAAGTTGGTTTCTGACTTGTCAGCTTGTGCAATCCTAGAGTACTCTGAGACTGTGTTTACAATATGGCAGCACCCATGAACAGTAACATACAGTAGATATGCACTGTTTATTAGCAGTTCTGTCCTGTTTGTGCCCTTATTACTAAATTTGATTGATCACAAATAATCACAGATAATAGTGTCCATCCTCAGTCTAGCTATGTTGTAATTAGCTATTGTTTGTTAATTACTGTGTAACGCTGACATCATTCAAAGAACTGAGATCCAGCTTTGTATATAAATGAAAAGCATCATAAAGCCCTTGACTCTCAGATTTACCTGGTATGAAGCAGGCATTCATGCAGTCTATCCATGTTAGGTAAGTCTTTAAGGGTTCAAGGCCTCACACGTGGGACACTGGGATTCATGGTTCAAATAAAAGGTTCATGTTAAAGGTAATGACAGCCCCACCTGGAGGGGTCTGGGGTGGCAGTGAAGAAATGGACGCAGGGGAAGGCCGGGTTACGGGGTAGGATGGACACCATGCTGCCCGTGGTGCAGAATCCTCCAGAGTCCATGCAGATACCACTGGGTTTGTCCCTTAGGATGGTCATCATGACCTCAGCCGTGACTGAGCCTGGAGACCATTCAAAGGAGAAGATGAAGAAGAGGAAGAAGGAGGAGGAGGAGATGAAGAAGAAGTTGAAAAAGAAGAAGAAGAAAAAGAAGAATTAACAGAAGAACAACAAGAAGAGGTGGAAGAAAAGAAGAAGTGAGCTCATGCTGTTACATGACAGGCAGGAGGAGAGGAAGAAAGAAATGGGCCATGGTCATGACTTCATAACTTTCATAAGACACAGTTCACATCACCCAACACAATCTATCCTATATGAATTCAATTCAAGCTTTGCAATAACCCATTAATGACAATAGTAGAATTGCACATTTTCCTTTATACCACTTAAACTACAAGCTGAGCTGAGCACAAATCAGTTGTAATTTTTCAAATTGGTCAAAGTATGTGGCTACAGCAAGGCTACAGCAGGTTTTTCTTAAAGGTGTAATTTTTAGTTGTTGGTCACATGGGGTTACTGATTTTCCATGAAAACGTGTCTACAACACAGGTTAGGAATGTCAGATCTTATTTGTATACATATTGGCTAGACTGTTAGAGATAACAGAATGATCACAATTGCATGTTTTCCTTGGTGTGATATTACCTTTACACAAAGATTAGAACCATTTCCTATGGGATTTGCATTAATTGTAAATACTTATTTTTCACACCAACTATCTCCCACACTTTGATTCATCCAAGATATCCTCAACAGCAGTTTTTTAATATTATAAACAGTTATTCTGTGTACAAGTATTTATATAGTGTTCCTTTTTGTTCTAAAACTCACATTTCCACCCCAACTGTGTATTTCTGACTGTTTGGCTCTGCATTCTTTGCTCACACAGACCCCCTTCGCACAAAAAAGTACACACCAACACCATCAGTCACATATACACACACTCACACACACAAACAAACAGACACACTACTTCCAGTCATTCTATTTACATTGTATAGCACTGTATTTTGGGACCTTTCCAAATTGTAGGTAACATGATTCAACAAAATTTTAGCAAATCTTGCATAAAATTATGTATGACTGTGTGTGAAAGAGGAAATGATATATAAAGCTTCATATATTTTGATCTGGGGTGTAACAGATAATTAGCTATTTTTCAAACATTTAGATGTGCACTGATTAAGATACGTTTCTCATCAAGTCAGTCAAGTACAGCCGTAATTCATTCCTGCACTGGTCTATGTGGGCCATAAGTGCATTAATCTTTTGACCATGTGATCACCAAAACTTGTATTTCTACTACTGTTTTTAAGAATAATGAAAATGTAGATACCCCATGTGTCCAACAACTAAAAATGCACCTTAGGAAAATGCCCTGTATCTCAGAAAGTACAAGGAGTTAGATCAAGTGCTTGGTACTGTTGGATTCAGGAGAAGTGGAAATGTATGCACAATAAACCCCTTTACTTGAACTGGTAAGAAGATCACATATTGCCGTTAGTGTCTTAAACACTTGCTGTTACTCACTCACTTACTTATTCACTCACTCACACTCTCTCTCTCTCTCTCACACACACACATACACACACAAACACACACACATAGTATCTCTCTCACACACACACACAAACGCACACTCACACACACACAGTCTCTCTCTCTCTCTCTCTCACACACACGCATACACATACAGAAACATCCCTTCCTCCACATGTGACTTCACAGTCCTTCTATGCTTGCTTCTGCCTTCTCAATCATATCTTCACAAATATAGAAATGTCCTCGCATTGGTATCCCATGCTCTCATTTTTGACCTTTTGTCTCGTGCAACTCACCGTCATGCTGGCGCAGGAGCTCCGTGCCACCATGATAGCGTTGCTTGGCCAACTCCATGCGAGCAGGTGGGTTGTCGGGGCTGAAGATGGTGTTGAAGCTGAAGGGTTCCTGGCCATTCCACCAGCCCTGTGCTTGAGCCACGCTACGCAGCTCCGGGTGCTCCAGAGAGATCTCCGTGTCTATCGTCAGCTGGTTGGAGATGTTCTTCACCCCAGCTAGCCACAGGCACACAAAAGGACACACACACACATTTGTCACACATAGATTCATACACACAAGCATACATAGGTGCACATACACACATATACTCATTTGCCACACATACATTCATACATACACATACACACACACACACACACACAAATGCACAAAAGAAACATGGTATTGGTTATACTCTTCTACTCCCAGCCAACTGCAACAACACAACAAGATTTAATTGTCCAAAGAGTGAATGCAGTTCATTCCGTCTTCTCCTGAAGAAATAGACAGACCGACAGTGAACCAACTTCCTGAAAGTCTGTCAGTCTGGAGTTTTCACATGAAAAAAGAACTCAGCACAGCACATAATAGCAAACTAATAAAATTCCACCTGTGTAATCTATGTACTGCTGCAGACCCAAACAACATTGCCTTTTTCATACAGCCACTATAAACAACTGTTTTACTGTTAATTTTTGTCCAGTGCAATACCAAGAAAATGCTTTGGTGCTTCACACCAACACTAGCATGTTTGCAGTGTACCCTGACATGCAGGGCAAATGTTGAGCACTTGGGAAGGGGGGACTACCACACACAAATGTGAAGAGAACATCAAACAGGGCAAGTGATAACATGCAGCAACACATGCTCTAAGTGTCTTTGATCTGACTGAAGTCTGTGCTTTGTGTGAAATACCTGGATCTGTTATTCTACACATGCAAGTGTTGAAATACACAAGCCACTGTACTGAAATAACTTTTTTTTGTTCAAAGCAAAATACTTTCAGTCACTTTCAGTGCTGTAAGACGTTTATTTTTTTTATAGCATTGGGCATTTCTCAAACCTACATTGCACAGAACACAAAATGGAAAACACCAAATGTCACTTTATAAAAAGATCTGAATCATTCTGTTCCATCTTGTAGTTTTTCTGATATCATAATGTACAGACTACATAAATGCAGCTCATTGAGCATTATTAGCCAAATACATCCAAGCATATTACATCTGAATTTGTAACAGTTTTTCAAGACAATGTCCTGTGAGAAATGTATGGTGTACAGTATTTATAACAATATTGTACATGGATATGTGTGATGAACAAGTAGGCTTTGTATTATGTGTTAATTTTTGTTTCATCATAATTCTCTCTGACAGCTGATATAATTGGTCTCTGTTGGCCCCAATGGTTGATTACTGTTCTAAGCTGTCTAAAAGTTGACAGTAAAGACCAAAAAATGTAAGATTTTTAAAATAAAATGTACCTGCATTCACTAAAGAAAACATTTTCCTGGATTACTGGTTATATTTGGTTAGGTTTGTTTAGCCACTCTTTGCATTGTGTTGTTGCAATGCTGCATTTGTATTTTGTTCATTTTGTTATAATTGTTGCTTCTTTTTGTTTAGTCATTTCTTTACTCTCACTCAAGTAATACATTAACAAAATGTCTCCTAAAGAATCCAGAGAATGACAAATATGCCTGAGGTACTATATAAAAATGTGGTTGTTACTTGCATTTCACTGACATCCACCAAACAAACCAGGCTATCTTAGGGTGTCCTTGAGAGATATAAATTAGTGAACAGCACACAAACACTCAAACATACACCACAATTTTGCTCACCAGTGACCTGCTGTGCTGCCCAGAGCTTGCCAGCAGTCTCTAGGACCCAGGCCTCGGTGCGATCCACCAGCAGGAAGGTGTTGTGGTAGCTGAAAGGCTCAGGTTCCTCCCTGCAGGGCCCACCCTGGCCGTGCTGCTCCAGGAGCCCCGTGATCACATCCAGTGCTGCCCGGGCACTGGTCCCACGCTCCAGGCCCAATCTGATCATTGATCCGTTAAATCAGCACATTCTAAACTATATACACATTCTAAACTGTAAACTGTTCTACTCTTATATGATGCATGTATACACTGCATGTATATAATCCATGATGCACCACTTGTTGTAATGTTGGCTTGGTTACACCTTCCTACGCACTTCCGCTCAATTATCATCTCCCTACAGTGCTAGTGTAGATTTGATCCCAATGAGCTTGTTGTCTACAGTGGCATTTTTACTGGATTCATTTAGCAAACAGAGGGAGGCATTGTGAAAGCAGAGGTAAAATATTATCAGTCAAGGGGACAATCTTTTTAAACACCTCCAACAGACTACGGTTTAGAACAACACATATCCATGGATGACAAGAATTGCTGACATTTCCTTCCCTTGGCAAAATGCTTTTAGCAGGATGCAAAGGGTGTCTCCCTTGGCTCTCTGACCACAGGCAAGTTTCAGGTCCAGCTCTGCCCACTTACCGGACCAGGTCCATGCCTAGGAGGGCTTCTCCATCTCCCACAGGCTCTTTGGTCCAGACGGCCTCGTTGCCGATGCACACACCGTGCTCATTGGCCCCCATCTCCGCGCCCCACAGCCAGGCGGGTCGACTCAAGACCACAGCGTGGGTGTGTTCCACCTGAGGAATGGTGATGTATGTGCACTACAAAGAGGAATAGAAAGAAAGAGAGAGAGACAGGCAGTCAGATAGATAGATAGATAGATAGATAGATAGATAGATAGATAGTGAAACAGAGAGAAAAAGCAAAAGAGAGAGAAAAAAATAAAAGGAGAGAATCAGAGTAAGAGAGAGAAAGAGAGAGCGAGGCAGAGACAAACAGAGAGAGAGAGAGGGGGATTTAGGGCATCCTGTTAACAGTGGCAGAATTCCAAGTGATGGCTGCTGTCTGCTGAGGCCACCTGCACTGCTGAGAGGAAGGAGGGGGAAGATGAACACAAATATGGGGGTATGTGGGCAAACTGAGAAAATACATCAAACCACACTGGTACTTGCACTTATAGTGAGCAGTATTATGGGGCTACATTTCTAAATGACAATACCTTCATAACAACTTGTTGCTAATAAGCATTTCTTCAGTCTGCCAAGAAAATCACAGGCTTATTCATGCTCAGCAAAGTTTTACTCAGTTTTCACTAATCGCACACTTACCCATTCGGCACAGTGTGTTGGTATTACACATTTTATTAACTGTCAGGCAAGTGTAGCCAAACAGAGGTTGAATCAATGCTAATTGATGGTGAAAACAACTCTAAAGACTTGGGGACTTGGGGGGGGGGGGGTCTTTACCTCTACCGTGGCACCAGCAGGGTAGGAGGCAGCAGCATGGTAAACAACCTCCTGGACCTCGTCTCGGGGACGGTCAGAGTTTTTGCCGAATATCACGTGGTCATCTTGAGAGCCGGGGGGCAGTGATACAAAACAGTCGCATGACCGAGGCGGCTCAGCCATCCTGGGTGGGAAAATAAGTAACCTCATCAGGATCTAGGCTATCTTCCAGCAACCTCTACTCTTGTTAACCAGTTATGTGAACTGATTTCCTAACTTAACTCTGCAAATAATCTAACAAATACCTCTTCTTAAAATTTGTTTTAGCAATATTTTTTTATAAACACAGACAAATTGGACAATTAAATATTCAGTGTAATATTATGATTCTGTTGTAATTCAATGTCAAATGTAAACTAGGCCTACATAAACAAGTGTTAGTTCTATCTTTACAAGATGCCACATAAAGGTATTTTCAAAGCTTCTTGCAATTATTCTAATTCTGCTGGTCACAATTTGCCTAAATAATCCAGTTTGTGTGTATTAGAGTGCTGCATCTGTAGTGTGGTAATGGCTGGCTAAAGGCGAAGAATAAAGGGGAAAATACTGACAGTCTGCATAATCCTGCGCGAATAGCGCTCGCCTGCTACACGCCCAGCTTCGCAGACACGGAGTTGCTTGTAGCCTACTGCAACCTGCCGGCCAGTCCCTCCCTCAATCTATTATCACCAGACAGATTTCTGTTGGATATCGAGTCGACCGTAGTTCAGCGAATGACTACTCCCGGGTAAACTGAAAGAATGAGTGGCACAAAACGACTTCGGACTGACTTCGACTACTTTTAAGCTTTCAAGGGTGTTAAAACTGGAATTAACCTTAGTTGCACAATGCTCCACTACTACGAGGCTTATCGGTTGGACGTAGCTTAATCTCTTGCAATCCGAATGACACAAGACGAGCTATTCACGAATCTTAGAATCAGTGACAGTCCGTATTCTTTCTTGGTTTTACTAAAATACACTACCTCCCTCAAAAGTCTATGACATTATGTCCGATCTTCGGATGAAATATTCTGCATTTATTTAAATATCTTCCCAAGACACGGCCTACGATAACGGTATCCTTGCTATCATGTGTTCTTTGGGAAGATGACAGACGAATTGAGCCAAAGGTTAAAATTTGTTGTCGTATTGATTATGAGTAAAGTTTGACTGCCAGTATTGTTGTGTACACACGCGCAATCATATACATGTGTAACATTTAATTCTGCAAAATTATTACCTTTCTTTCGCTCAGAACTGGACCGCAAGCCTGTACGGAAGCAGGTTGCAGCGCCGTCGTCACGTGACTGCACCCAAAGACAAACCAATGTTCTATTGGTCTTCCCTGATTTAGCTGTCTCGTGCAGCCTAATGTAAAAGGAATAACGTCTAGCAAAGCACAGGTTGGCAAGACGGTAAACATAGGGCTAGAGGTTCACCGCGGTTAGATTGCTGGTTTAGGTAGGAACACTGAAGTGGTCGTTAAAGGGATACTGCATGCCATATTCAGGGTACCGCCTGCGTAATAAAGTTGGAAATAAGTTTGTAAGTGCTTCTGCTGTCTCACAATGTACAATAGACGTACTACACGGGCAGGCCTACATGACAGAGCCCTTAATTCACTGCAGGTCGCATCTGAAATGTAGCTGTTCCATAGGCGGTAGCTCAGTGGTCCAATATAAGCTCATTTCAAGCAATTAGCCTAAGAAACAACAGTATTAATAGGCCTACTAAAATAATATTAATCAGACCAAACAAGTACTTTTAGTACTTTTTTTCTATACACACAAAAAATAAAATAAAAATATATATAGTGGTTTAAGATAGCGATTAAGATATATAGAGTGGTTTAACATGCTTTGATACTAACACATGGACAAAAATATCAAAATTCTTTTCACATTGCTTGCATCACTGCATCATATCATGAAACAATAAAAATTCTATCTATTCAATTAAATATCTTACATGCTTAAAACTGTGTGCCACATTAATTAGCATGCCTAATTGTTGTTGTTTTTTTTTTGCAGAAATAAATCCAAGAAAGAATTTTGTCATGTACAGCTATATAGGCAAGGTGTTACTTGTGAACCTGTTAAACTGCATTGTTGCAACACCACGGGCATGCTTTTATGGCCTGTGCTGTTAAATTGACAAATGTCATACCCATGTACTCACTCAGGAATTATGTTTGGCGTCTGAGCGGAAACCTGTTAAAATTCAATCACCACCTCTTTTAATGGACACATACCTTTGTTTTGAGTCAAGGCACTCTGTGTATGTTTTCTCTCTCACACTGTCTGTCTGTCTATCTATCTATCTATATATCTATCTATCTTTGAAGACTTTGAAAACAAAGTGAGTCCAAAGTCCAAAGCTTCGGCATTATCAAAGATTTCTTGCTGGATTTCGTACCTACACTGTGCACATTTTTGAATGTTTATTCCTTCTTTTTAAAAAACAAAATCCTATTTTTTCACCTGCCAACCTTTTTCATCATGCACCTGCCCAGGTCAGTTGCCACCTAAACTGTTATGGTGACCGAGGTGTTGAGTGCTTCATGTCAAAGCTAAGTGAGAGAGACAGACAGAGAGAGAGACAGAGGAAAAAAGAGAGAGAGAGAGTGAAGTTGGACATGTGTGTGTGTTAAGGGGGGGGGGTTGAAGAGTCAGGGTGTATTCTGAATGTCGGTCCACAACACCAAGATAAGTTTCAGTCTCTTGGGTCAGAGGCACGCATCTTGTCGCCTGCCTTCCGTCTACTGTTCTCCTTTCATCTCTTTTCCTGCGTTGATAACCTGTCACCCATTCTGTTTTACATGAGACGAGACAACGCAGAAATCTCACGTGTCTGCCCTTTACTCATCCAACAACCCACACAAACAATAAATAACTGATGAACTGAAATGAAAAATACACGTCAGGAAGCAAACACATTAAGGCAAACCACAAAACAGCCACACCCAGACAACAACCCTCTCCCGTACAGATTCTACACAGACGTCACGGACGATCACAGGGTAAACACACCCTGACTGGAGCTCATCCTGATTTGATTTGATTAGTCACGCTTTAGAGGAAAGTCCTGGGTAGTTACAGTAAGACTGGTGATGGAGGGCCACCTTTTTACTGAATGAGAGTGATGTGGCTCACACGGAAGGCTGCAGTGCAAAATTGACTTAGGCAATGTTACGGTAATCCACTACCGAGGAGAAAAAACACGGCCTCTCACACGTGTAATTATGTACACACACAGTAGCAGGGTCAGCCTAACTTCATATGTGCCTGTATACCGTTGTGCTCTTGTGAAGAGCTCTGAGATAACATAGAGCCACTCAGACTCTCTGTTGTCCTGCCCCACATCCATGCACAGGTAAATAATCTCTCATATAACTCATATATCTGAAGTCGTCACTTTACGCTTTTTACATTACAGTTCCAGTTTTAACCAGTTTTAACAACGTTTCATCCTGATGCATCAGCCGCTTTCACACTGTTTCACTACATCTGAAACCAATCAGTTGGCATGTATCCACTTTACATTGGGCAGATACTTTTTGCTTCAACCAGTCTCTCTACTGTTTGGTTGTGAGGTATGTTATGCGCTGGAACGCATTGTTTGAATGCAACTTTAATGCTTTTAGCCTTCCCTCTGCTTGCTGATTGGCACGTCCCAGCTCAGAGACCGAAGCTTACACCAGAATGGCTCCCTGATGCAGTGGTGGAGCTAAAAGAAATTGAACGGAAGCAGGTGGTGCTAGCCTGGCTAGTAACCTGTAGCCTATAAGAAATACTGTCTAAGTCAAGCTCTGAGCCCTTTCCCCTTCAGGAAAATATGTGCAGTGTGGTGTGTTGTGTTGTGTTGTGTTGTGGGCTGGAAACAGCTGGTCAGCAGCCAAGGAGGGGAACGGTAATCTGGAGGGGTGGAGGACAGACAACAGGATGGCAGGGATCAGCGGTCCCCGGCAAAGGCTGATATTACCCAGGCACGAAGGGGTGGGAGTGGGCAAGTGTCTCCAGCATGAGCTGTGGCAAAGATCTCCAGACTTTCTGTCTGTCCCATTGGACTTTATGCCTGTCCCATTCAATGGTCTCCCATCCAGAACTGTGTGTCCAGAACCATGGCTGCTAACCTGCTACAGCAACTGGTGACCCTGCTGCTCAGTTGCTATGGAAAGGCAGTAGCCATGACAACATCAAGAATCTATCACACTCCGATAAATATGTAGCCTATTGAAATAATTTGTGTGAGGTCTTTATGTATTTACACAAGGGTATCTACTGTATGTTGTAATTATCATTATTATGTACATGTCATTAGCTTGAAACATTTCAGTGGTCTTGTTTTAGCAGTCACAGACATCACCAATATCAGCATCACATAAAAAAAATAAATTAGACTGTTATCTCTCATAATTATTGTCATCATGATAAAATACTTTAAAATCAATACATTTGATTACAGTTCCAGTCTCTTTTTCCCAACTTTCAGAGTCAACTTATTAAATGGGCTCCAGTTACAGGAACTCAGAAACGTAAGCATTGGCTTTTAGAAAAAGAAAAATGAGTCCATGATGACAACATAATTGACCTGGTATTTACAATGTTTCAACCAGTAGTACAATTAGGGTAAACATAAAGGTCAAAATGACGAATAAACATATAGCTTGAGTGGAGAAGAAAGAAAATATTTGCATAAATCAGAAAGCTGTAAATGGTTTGTATATAGGAAGAAACAAATCTCAAAACTATCTCTATGTATGTACTGTGTCTTTATGTATGCATGAGTTTGTAAACACCTTGCTTTGAGAGGAGGGACTCAGTCAAGATGAGCTGGGATTATGCATGGGTGGTAATCATGAGAGCATGAAAAAATACACAAGCAATTAGAGATAAAGCAACCAGGAACTGGAGATAGAGTTTTGTGTGTGTGTGTCTCTATGTGTCTGTGTGTGTGTGGAGGGGGGGTGGTACTCCTGGGCAGTGTCTGTCCCACAGACAGAAATGACGGCGCCACTGCTGTTTAACAATCAAAGATGGTGGGCGGGAGTGAGTGAGGAAGTCTCCCCCCCAAAATACAGGTGTTTGGTACAATCAAAGTGCAGCTTGCAGAAATGACTGGGTTTGAAGTTGAAAGAGGAGGCAGGGGAGAACAAGAGGGGGTGGATTTGGTGGGGTGAATGAGTGTGTGTGTGTATGTGTGTGTGCTCATGTGCACTTTTGTGTATGAGTGTTAATGCCTTTACAAAAAAGTGTGTCCTTCACATGAGTTCCTCTTGTGGGATTGTTAAACAGGCAAGAAGAGTAAAGGAAGTCAGGTAGTGTCCTCCTTGTTTACTTAAGTTTGCTTGATCCAGCTTCTTACACACAGGAAGTCCATTTTCACATGGGGTAGTCCCTCAGGTGGTCCCTTTTGTGTGTTTATAGTAGTGGTGTGTGTGTGTGTGTGTGTGTGTGTGTGTGTGTGTGTGTGTGTGTAGTGGTGGTGTGTGTTTAAAAAACAATTCTGTATATGTCTACAATTTATGTATTTCAACTGTGCATGCAGAGTTCTTCTTATTTCTATAAACAGCCAGTGTACCATTGTGTTATGAAGTGTGTCCTTACTGAGACGTAAAACCAACTCGCTTTATTGTTTCACTGTTCCGAAAAGAATCACTTCAATGGACATGTAGATAAGATCTATTGCCTATTGTCTCTCAACTGAAAAAAGGCATTCATGTGACACAATTACTTTTTATCACTGGATTAAATCTTTCATATACTGTAAAAATGTGTGTTAGACTCAAATCTGTGTTAGACTCAATCAGGACGTGATCTGAAATTTCAGGGTGCATTGCAAATGGCTTGATTTGATTCAATGCTGTCCCCTGAGGAGTTTGTACTTTTAATAACACGTTGCAGCCAGCGGAAAGTTACAAAAACAAATTGCTCATCTTGTCAGATTGTCATGAAGACTTGTCGGGCAGCTTCCTTCAGTAGGAACCACTCCCACCATTCTCAACACAGTGTTAATAGTCTTATCTAAAATGTCCCAGCAAACAAACAAACAAAATAATAATATAAGAAATCTGAGAAAAAGATCATGGAGGTGTTAATTATCTGAAAAAGGTTTGATAAGCAAGATAGATTAAAACAATTTTTCAAAATTTGCCAGTCCCTCTGGTTATGACTAAACTCAGCAGTAATTAAATGCTATTAAACAGTCTGTTTCTGGTTTGGGAACATTTTATCCACAGGGAAACATGCCTGCCTGGCTTCAGAGAGTGCAAGGTAAATACCATTTAGGCAAGGTGTGTGGTCTGAGCGCTCCCTAACAAGACTAGCCTACTGGGAGAGCGAGACTCTCTAGAATGACTGTTTGAAGCCACGTTGATCTCATTCAAATTTAAAATTCATTCCTATCTATATGCGTAAAATTGTGTGTGTGTGTGTATGTGTATGTGTGTGTCTGCGTGCTAATCTGTTTGTGTGAGAGCATGACACCCAGTAGCAACAGCACAATGGAATGTTTTGACTTACATTTATCCACACATGCATTCATGAGCCACTACAATAAATAAATAAATAAATAAATACTTTTGTCACATACAGTATCCTTGTCACACACATAAATTCATAATTTCACACACTGGATAGTTGAGCATCATGAACAGCAGCAGTATATATATTGTGTTGCCAAAGAGCTGTTATGCCATTAGGTTATGACAGATTAAATTTATCCAAATATCAATCTATGTCCATTTACAAGTGAGGGTTACTATAATTCTACAAATAGTAGTTGGCCATAGAAATCATCTGCCAACTTAGTCAAAATAGCTTTGTCACAATGATTTTTTTGTTTTTTAAGAATTACATGGTCAAATGTGAATGAATTTGATGCGTTGGTGTAAGGGCGAAGGTAACAGCTTTATTTATTTTCCTGCCTGTCTGCCTGTGGTCTCTGTTTGCCAGCTGATTTGAGGTTGCTGTACCAACATGCCATGACAGGAAAGGAATTGAATGAGCGAAGGGGGGAAAAATAGATTCTTAGGCACACACACACATACACACTGATTAACAACACAAACCGTGTTAACCAATTGTCAACCTGTTCTTCGTATCACGAAACCACAGCTCCATGGATTAAGAAAAGATCAGCTCTAACATGAAACTGAGTCATTTGATTCAATGCCCAGCTATAAATAAGCTTTTATGAAGCAGCCCGCCGTGATATGTGGCCTAATCAAAAGGTTTTTATTTACTGTGAAGGTCAGTGGGCTCAGCATAATGTCAGGATACAAAAGTACCTTAGCCTATAGGTAACAGAAATAGATCTACTTGGAAAAAAATTAATTCTGACAAGATGCCAAGAAAAGATAAAACAAAATGTCTGGTACAGACATTTAATAATTAAGAACCTGACCACAAAAAAAGATCCTTTGAACAGCAAACCCATTAGGAAAATTGGAATGGAATATTATATTTTGTGATATCAAAGCAAAATTTGGAGACAGCAACAAACTCTCTGTGTATTGAGTTTCTCTTGAGTTTGAAAGTTTCTCATTTTTAGCAAAAGTACTCAACCATCAGAGGTCAGTGATGATTCTGTACAATTTAAAAATGCTTTCTCACTATATGTGAAGTGCAGGAACTTATTCAGCAAGCATTTCCGCAAACTCTTGTCATGTCAGTGTCACCTACCAATATACAAAGATAGTCATGGTATGGAGGAAGTTGGAATGTCTCAATGTATATTACATCATATCTATATCTTTAAACCTGTTCACTCAAGGAAATGTACTCTTGGTTCAATCTCAGTTCATAAATCTTCAGTACAGGCCTATGTGGGCAGGTGGTACATTTTCATCAATACCCACCACAGAATGGATTGAAACTAGGCCTAAAAGTATATGATATATATGGATGCCACAGTGTGGTAGCATATGTGCTGAAGTATGTGTTTTTCAGCTAATCTAAATTCAGTTGGTGACTTTGCTATGTCTTACATGTTTCATAAACAACCCAACAGCTTAACGCAAATATAGCCTGCTTCAGCCAGCCAACAAACATTCACTTCACTAAAGACTCTCTATAAAAGATTATCTCTGCAGAACTCATTCGGCAAGCAACCTACTCACTTCACAATTTCTTAAAAATATTCACCTGTCCCAAAAGTACTGATCATTTCATCACCTCATAAAAGTATCTGATCTCTGCTAGGTCCTGTAATTTATTTATAGCCCCCATCCCTCACTGTTCACTGTAGGCCTACTTGTGCTGTATTGTAGTGTACTCATAGGGCAGTGGGTGGTGATCTGTTTTCACATGTAGGCTAGCTGCTGTTAAGTTAGCAAACAGGCTCAAAGGAAAATGGACCCACCACTGAGGAGACAGACTAGAACTCATGACCCCAGGCAGGGATCCCGTGGAAGAGTGGCAAGTGAGACATATATCTAAAACATTAATGAATTCTCTTAAACTCTAGTTATTAGTCAAATCAGCCTCTGAGATCTAATGAAAGCTCTTCTTCCATGTGAAACAAGCTAGTTTTATTATATGGTAGGCATATGATTGCAATATCTCACCAAATATTTATTTAATTTAGGCTAGTCATTAATTTTAAAAGCAGGCCATTTCATGGTGACAAATAATAGCTGTGTTAATATGTAACTTTCAGCATTAAAGATTAGGACTATTTTGACCGTTTCCCGAGATTTGATTTGAAATGTACTGCTAATACTCTGCAAGGTGCTCAACTTCCTTGGTTGACAACCTGAGCCTCGCTATCGCATCATCAAAGCGACGAGTGATCTTAAGAATAGGTGGGGCTTTAACGGCGCCGCGGTTACAAAGCTCTATCATAAAGTTCGTGTAGTGTCTTAACTCTGCAGAAGGGGAGCTCACGACGCATCGTCTGGAAACTTTGCCTCGCAGACAATGTTTGACGCTGAAGATGATGAGAATTCCGTCTTGAACATCTAACTGGAGGGGGACGTTTACCGTCTTTTGGAAAGTGGATTCTATGTAGGAGTAATTAATATATCACACGAATGACAAAGATTGCCCTTACCTTCTAGCCTTCATAGCCTCGCATTAAGCAGGTAAGGGAAAATGCGCACACCTTAGTACAACATAGCAGACGCTTGAGTGACCAATGTATGGATTTAGCCTTCTCCATTGTATGGATGTTGCATCCTCAATTTTCCTGCATGCCATGTTGAAAATGTCACATTACATAAATTGTCACGTCAGTGTAACCCTCTTGCACGTTGTTGTTGTTGTTGTTGTTGTGGTTGTGGTGTGTGTTTCATTAACTTAATAGAACTTTGTAAACCGCGGGATTGAAAATGTCACGTCACGCCACTCTTGTCACGTCAATGTAACCCACAAATATAAAAAGTAGTCATGGTATGGAGGAAGGTGGGATGTCTTAATGCATATTAAATCACATCTAGATCTTTAAATCTGTTCACTCAAGGCAATGTAGTCTTGGTTCAATCTTGGTTTATAAATCTTCAATACAGGCCTATGTGGGCAGGTGGTACATTTTCACCAATACCCACCACAGAATGGATTGAAACTAGGCCTAAAAGTATGTGATATATATGGATGCCACAGTGCGGTAGCATACGTGCTGAAGTATGTGTTTTTCAGCTAGTCTAATTAAATTCAGTTGGTGACTTTGCTATGTCTTACATGTTTCATAAACAACCCAACAGCTTAACGCAAATATAGCCTGCTTCAGCCAGCCAACAAACATTCACTTCACTAAAGACTCTCTATAAAAGGTTATCTCTGCTGACTCACATCTTACATCGAACTTCTGGTGTTTTTCATGTATTTCGTTTCACATTTAGCTTAGCTTGGCCATTTAAAGTTTGGAAAGTCTGGAACCTTTCTCAATCTTTGCACCAAGTGTTTCACAAAATAGCACAGAACAGGATAGCATAGAATAGAATAATGCATGGAAAAATGTGAACAATAATAGCTAACCCATGATTGTGCATTTAGGACGGGGTATGTTTTTAATTTTTCATTGCCCATTTCTGTACCATACTGGCCTCTATGAGCAGTATATGTCTAGAGGTAAATCACCCTGGATTACTGTCTTGATAAGAGTGTCAATGTAAACTGAATCCAAAACAAATAAATTTGAGCTCAAAAGGATTATACATTTATGCATTTGCATGCATTTAGCAGATTGTCAGAAACTTCACCATGGAAGAATTGATATACACGTCCTATATTCGATATTCAACATCAGTATTCAAGGATCTTTAATTTAGACAGTATCAAGAAACTGACTGAAAGGTTCATGATCCTATTGTGATAGGCTAGTATAAGTCCGTTTAGCATCAGAAGAGTTTGAATGACTTTAGATTAGATTCAACTTTATTGTCATTACATATGTATGAATACAGGGTAACAAAATAGAGTTTAGCATCTAATCAGTGGTGCAAATAGCAGAAAGTACAATATGTACAGTATGTGCAGTATGTACTGTCAAGAGCAGATATGTACAGATAAGTGTAAAAGTGACTTTATAGTTTCTGTATAATTTTTATGTAACATTTTATATCATAACTTTTCACTTGTCTATGAATTTAACCTTGCTCAGCAGCTACGTTACAATCGCTTCACAGTTTGTTAATTTCAGGATGGAGCCACAACCAAGTTAGAATTTGTTGTGGCATGCAGAGCCCCAAATATAGGCTATTGAAAAGGGACAATAGGCCATCTTTAGGCCATCTTTAGGATTTTCTCAAAAATGCCTGTCTTAAGATAGTTTAGTATTATAATTTTCAATATATACTATTTTCAACAGATAACAATCAATATGCTCGCATACTCTGTTGTCCACCAATGAATGGGGGATTCTTTTGAGAGCAGCAACATCTGTTTCCAGTGTGTGAGAGAATTTTGTCAGATGTTTGTCTGCAAGACACAAAGGTGGAGAGAGAAGGATGAAGAAAGAAAAGGAGAGAGAGAGAGAGAAAAAGGATCACAGAAGAGTAAAGGAGTAAAGTAAATGCATAGCACAGCAAATGTGTTTGTCAGTGTTAACACACATCCAGAGGATACCCCTGACAATTTCAGCCAGGACAGCCCTTCAAACTGTTAGCCTCTGCAAGAGAGACATTGAGCAGGTACACTAGTGTCCCTACAGTGAACTTAGTTGAGTACCCCCCTTCATCAATATAGCAGAGAGCTACCCTGATTAAGCATTTGTATGCAAATAGTCTTTGTCTTTTTTGTGTTAGCTCGTCCCTCATTCTCGCTCTGAACATGACTTTTTCCCAGGGTTCCTTGCACTTCCCTGTCTGTGGCACACCATTCCTGAGTCTTGTAAATGAGAGGCTGGGGTTGGATCTGTCAGGCAGTTTTTATGACAGAGATGCAGGTTGGAGGGGGGCAGTTATTGTCCGGGAGCTCTTCCTCCATCTGTCCTCACCTCTAATCCTCCTCCTCCTCCTCCTCTTCCTCCTTCTCCTCTCCTCCTGCCTCTGGGTGTTGTGGGCCTGTGGAGCAGCTGTTACCCCGTGGAGGTTTTGCCCTTCACCACTGTTTCTTATCTCTCTTCTTTTCCCTCCCCTTCGGTTTTTGTGAATGAGGCCAGACTGTTGACTGTTTGTTTATGGGAAGGGGATAGTCACAGGAGGCCTCAGTGTGTATCTGTAAGTGTGTGTGTGTCTGTGTCTGTCTGACTTTGCATTCCCCCAAAATTACAGGGCAGTGACACAGAGGCTCCAGGGCAACGTGAAATAAATCAGTTTGACCTTTTAACTCCAGACTTCTAATTACGGAATTCCAAACTAATCACTTTACGATTTCGTTATGATTCCGCCAAATTTTGGTTGAGAAAAGCTTCCCTGATTTCAGAAGTGGGTCTGTTCCTTGATGCTCTAGACATAGGCTGGGATTGACTAGGTGTGTGTCTTGCATTAACCAAGCACATCAGATTTGACAACTGGGAATGACCAAGGGCCTAGAGTCTTTTTAATATATAATTTTGTACCTTATTATGCATATTATGTTTTGCATTGCAATTTTTATTATACATTTGTGGGCATACCAGATAGACCTTGAGATGAATTAATGCGCTATTACGGCTTCTGTTAAAGCAAAGGGATTCAGTGGCCTTCAAGAGTTTGATTGAGTGATTGAAATTTCAAGAAGAGAGTGAAATATTCCATTGGGATGTCATTACATGATCAGAGAGAGAGAGGACAGAGGCAAAAGACTCCCTTAGTCTCTCAGGTTCTCTTGAACATATCAGAATGTTTTGATAAACATGGAACAGATTTACAGAATAAACACCTACTTTTTTATTACAACAAGTTGAATTTCCATTGTCCCAATACTTATTCCATGTGGGTATAGATAGTCAGATAGAGATGAGAGTGAGAGATGAGAATAGGAACGATCTCTGGTGAGATAGTTTGATTACTCCGTCGTCAAAACGGAACCTGCAATGCAAAGCCCAAGTAAACAAAGTAAACGAGTCACTGATAGGATCTATTGTGCTCTGCTGCTTGTAGGCTCTCCCCCGGATAGGCGCATGTAATTATACGGATAATGTAATTGCGCCCGTGTTTTGGTTGGCGTTCTGTTCTCATGCTTTTGAAAAGGGCCCCGCTTCTGTCTGCCGACTCTGCGAGCGCCAACGCTTCCTGCCGTCAGCCGCTCAGGCAGGCAGGTAGGAGGGGTGGACACAAGAACTCGCTTGCATGTTGGTTGGTCGTTTACTGTCTCCTGGTCTCCTCCTTCACCTCCACCTCCTTCCCTCCACTCGTTTCATTCCCCGGCACGCCCCTGGGGCCATGTTGTTGTAAATCATGTGTGATTCATAAAATAAACAGGTTCTGCTGTCTGCCTGGGCCCCGTCGTCAAAAAAAGGCAGCCAACAGACATACAAATAGAGTTTGGCCTGGAGCCATACCTCCCCTTGTGTCATCCTCATCTCTGCCACTCTAGGCATGGGCTGCCCCTGTCAACACCTCTCTCTCTCTCTCTCTCTCTTTCTCTGCTTTTCCCTCCTCCTCTTCCTCTTCTCTTCTCCTCCCAGACAGCTTAAAGCTCATTCCTCAGGCACTGGGTCTGGCAGAGGCCTCAGTGTGTCTGTGATGATTTACTTATTTGTCTCCCTCTCCACCTTACTCACTATCCTTCTCTCTCTCTCTCTCTCTCTCTCTCTCTTACTGTGTCCTTATCCCTCTTTCTTTCATTATCCCACCCCCACCTCTCTCTTGTCTCTCTCTCCCTCTCTCTCCTCTGTGTCTGTCATCCATGGGAAGTACCTGGCAGCGGATGCGTTGTCAGCTGGGGGTGGGGATGTTGTTGTGGGGGCCTCGTGCCCAAACACGTCTGCCCTGGCTTTATGACCACACGGTGTGAGAATGAGCTTGCCCATTGGGATGTGTGTATGAGTATGTGTGTGTGTGTGTGTGTGTGTGTGTGTGTGTGTGTGTGTGTGTTGACGTGAGTGCATTACCTTTATTTTTGTCTGTACAGTCATTCAAGCATGTAAGGATACAGTGAGTTGAGTAGAACATGTTTATCTGCGATGCATTAAGTGTTTCACCATTGTTGGTTTTACACACATTCCTGATTGACAGCATGAAATGTAATACACTTCAGCAAACACAAACAAACAGTTGAGATGTCACTCATCACTGAATGGTGATCAGGAAAATTCATTTTCATATAAATATAAATATGACTTACCATAGACCATTTCTCTGTAAAGCCCCTGGACATTCAGGGATCGTAAACATTGAAACATTGTGGTGTTTACGCACACTCTTGTTTACACTCACATTCTTGTTTTTCTCTTTCTGACTCCCCAGGTTACTTGTCATAACCAGCCTTTTTAATGCTCTGCAAAAATGTGGTGATCCAAACTGCCTCCTGAAGAAAACCATCTGTCTGTCTCTCATCTAAGTCCTTGAAGATCAGTTTTTTGGGTTTTTTTTGTCTTTTTTTTTTCTTTTACGGGCCACATCAACTGTTGCTCGCCCCATGGCCCATCCGTATGAGCCGTGGGCAAGGACAGCTCCCCCTGGTGGTAGCAGTGACGACATGAACATGTCGACCTGGTGGGACCTCCACCCTGGGGCCACGAGTTGGATGGACCTGTCAGCTGGCCCCGGGGTTGGGCTGTCGGGGATGAGCCAGGGGAGTTCCATGGGCCTCCAGACGGCACTGGGGCCCTACTGCCACGAGGCCCAGCTGTGCAGCTTACCCCCGGCCCAGCTGAGCCTTACCCCTCATTCGCACCTCTTCCCTCAGGACGCCTTCAAGATGGAGCCTCTGGGCGCTGCAGAGCTGCTTCAACAGCAGCCACAGCAACAGCAACAGCAGCCACAGCATCAGCAGCAGCAGACGTATACGCTGGAGGAGCCACATGAGGGTGCCACTTCCGTGCCTCGACCAAAATCCCAGCGACGGTCGGGTTCGCGGGCCTCTGGTCAGGCAGTGTGCCAGTGCCCGAATTGTGTTCATGCCGAGCAGCTGGGCGGACAGGGTGACAATGGGCACCTGCGCAAGCACATGCACAACTGCCACATCCCCGGCTGCGGCAAGGCCTACTCCAAGACGTCGCACCTGAAGGCACACCTGCGCTGGCACAGTGGTGACCGGCCGTTCGTCTGCAACTGGCTCTTCTGCGGCAAGCGATTCACTCGCGCCGACGAGCTGCAGAAGCACATGCAGTCGCACACTGGTGCCAAGAAGTTCAGCTGCACTGTGTGCACGCGTGTCTTCATGCGCAGCGATCACCTCGCCAAGCACATGCGGACGCATGACTCGCCCGCCTCGGCCAGTGGTGGCGCCACCAGGCAGGAAAGGGTGAATGGAGAGGGGGGAGCTCTGGGACTCCCGCCGTCCCCGCGTGGGACATCTGCGGCAGACAGTGCTGATGGTGCCACTTGCAAGCTCAAGTGTGAGCCAGATTCCAACCTGGACATAATGTCTGGACAAGCAGGAAAACTGAGCTAACTGCCCACATCACCTTGTGCACCACCTTGTGCAGAGCGGTTTTAGAGGCTGGAAGACCTGTTTTGTTCAAATGGTTTTTAAGGGACCAATGCCATCAAAGGTGTCTCTCTAATACCCTTCTATTTGGTAGTCTGACTCAGGGTATAATTATTCAGTATAGACTGTAATATTAAATATTTGTTTTTGGCTGGGTTTTTTTGCAGCTGGTAACCACTGGTTTATTGGTGGGGTAGCGATGATGTCTCAGGCATGTATAAGGCTGCACAAGATTACAATACTCATACTGTAATCACCTGTGGGGTTTAGAATGTTGTAATACAGGTTGTATGCATTTGAAGTCACCAAACCCCCCTTGAGAAGCAGGAGTGGAGGTCACTTCAGTCACAAAATAGTGAGATAACAAAAGAAATAGCAGGATGCTGAAAAACAGACACCACTTCCCAGTTGGAGTCAGACAAATGTTTGCAATATTTTGAAGATACCTTGATTTGATGTTGATAAATCAAGGTCAACTTTTGAAAGTCTGTCTCATTGTAAAATGGATTTAATATTATTTATTATTCCACTGTGCTTGACTTGAAGGATTTCATCTTAAGGTCAATCAGACTGGTTGTCACTGTGTACAATAGAATAGCTGACATTTGTACACATCTTCATATTTCATGTTCTTGCAGTTACTGCTATTATAGTCTTGTCAATACTATGACTGAAAAATGAAAGGCACATTTTAAATAGTTCTTCTGTTTTGAAGTCTTGGAAGGTTGATATAGTGTACAGCATCATCAGAGTATTTTGAGAAAAGGCTGTACCAAACTGGGGTCTTTCTCAAAATCTAGCTTTTATCATTTAACAGATTTCACATCTTTATTCTTAGTGCCCCTCATATAATAACACTGACTAAAGTGATCACAGAAATGCTTTGCAGTAAGATTAATTTACTCAGTATTTCAGAGCAACTTGGCAGTTGATCTTAAGTGATTCTCCCCAGAATCACACTTAATTTAGCATGCTGAGGAACAGTCATTGGTCACACAGGCCAATGTGTTTACGCAAATGAAACATGACTCATGTTTCATTGTTTTAAATCAATTCAATCAATTTGTGGAGAGTTAACATTACTTACATTAAAAAGCTCAGTATGATTTTGTTGTTTGCAAATAAAAATGTGTGGTAAGAAAAGCACATTTAGAAAAATATCAATTATTTAGGCTATTATTTATAATTTTGTTAGAATAATTGACCCTTTGTCTAGTGGATATAGCTAATATAAATATGTGGCACTTACATGAGTTAGTTCTGCACAATCTTCATATATTTGTCTACAGCAGACTGCTGATCTGCCACCATCATACACACAGCTGCTATACTTTCTCATCATACTGTATGGTTCCTGTTTTAAATTGTAAAATTGTATCTAGTGTGGTGAGTTATATAGGCCTGCAGTATGTCTTTTTGTGGAAAAAAAAAAACATATATGTATATAGACTTTCAGGAGAGTTTTCACTTTTAAAGGTAGAGACATTGCCCTGTTCATCTGCAATCAAAACTCTATTTTTTTTTTATGTAGCAATTAATTAATGATAATGGTTATTAAATATGACAGTTAAGTGAAATTGGCTTATTGGGATGGGGACAGTCTGTTATTAAAAGACTCTTGTTTGTAAATGTTATAAGGTCTTCTATTTAGACACTGGAAATGCTTCTATTTTATTTCATAGTGTTTGAGTGAAACAATGTTTCAGTGAATTATTTGTTTATGATATTTTTAGATGCATTTTACACTGGAATTTTATTTACCTGTTTGCAATTTAAGTGATACTTACAAAATGATTTCAATTTGTGTAATTTAATTGATGGTTTAAAGACAATTCTGTAAGTAGAATGTAAGTAGAATGTTTTTTCTGATAATAAAAGTTTTACCTCAGAGAAAGTGAAGCTCACTTGTATTGCAGTTTTTAGAACACTATCAGCTTGCAAAAATGTATAATTATCACCAAACATTTATAAAACATGTGAAAGTGAAGTACCCATGTCCCCAGCCTGGTCTCACAGAATGATATAACAATGTACAGCCTCTCAATTACAATTGCCAAAGACAATGCATGAGACTTCTTTAAAAAACTTCTTAAATCTCTTCCTGGTAAGGTAAGACACCCAATGTAAAGGCAATGTATCGCCATGTACTAATTGAACAGACAGGAATGCAAAATTAATATTCTGCAGTTCATTTATTTTGTTTATTTTACCATGGTTTAGCTAAGGTGTCTTCCCCCTCAGGACCGAAAATATTTTGATTAAATGAAGTTTCTCAGGATTCCGAGAGTCCTCTCTGCTTCTGTCTTTGAGTGCAGATGACTTGTTAGTCAGTGGGTCATCAGCTGCACCATCCACTGAGTCTTTGTTACTTATTTTTAGAATCTCCTTTGTAAGTGATGTGACCATGGATATCTCAAATGACGGATGGTTGGACTTCATGGCTTTCAGGAGAACCATTTCAGAGGCAAATTCATTCAAGAGATCATTGAGGACAGATATGTAAATCCTGTTTACTCTGGTGTGTTTGGGATACGATTTTGTTACAGAAACGCCAGAGGAGGCACGTAATGCAGAAACAACCTTGTCAATGAGTTCCCTGGCTTTGCCGGCCATGTCATCACAGAATGAGTCATTGTTTATCTTTGCCAACAACTGAACGACCAGTAGAGTCACCAAACTGCTGTAGTCATCTGTGTCTAGCGGGAAGGCCTCTGGCCATGGGGTGATTTTGAAATCTGCAATGGTTTCAGCATTCATCTGTGGATTTGTTAGTCTTGAACTGAAGCTCTTGGTTGGTCCCACACTAAATGCATGAGATGTTTCCTCTGTGGTCTCCAAGTTGCCACTTGGACTCAATGAGCGAGCTAGACTGATCATGACTTCTTTCACCATCATGTCAGTGAGAAGGGTTACTGTGTCGCTCAGTATTTGCAATGGGGACTTCGCAGTGGCCATTTTGCTCTGAACGTCCACAGCTACGTCAGTCAGGCTACATGGACATGAGACTGAGGTCAGGGTTTGTTGCCGTAAGCCTCCCTTAGCCACACTCCAAGGGGAGGGAAGTTTGAAACAGGGAAGAAAAAGGTGTTTGACACTCTCCTCAATGTAGAGCTTTAGTATTTCAGAGGCAGCTGGCATCCCAGACTCTTCTCTCTGTTGGTGATTCATGAACGTGGTGTCTGAGGCACACTGTCTTAGAGCTGTGTTGTTGCTCCTCACAAAAAGACCATAGATCTGATCGATGAGGTCATGAGAAGAGGAACTGACACTGCTACTGGACAATGATCTCTCTAGCTTTCTTGCAACTGAGGTAAGACCCTGGGCATGTGACAAAGAAGCATCCCCTGGATCAACTTTTTCCAGTATGGTTTTTACAACGTCAGCCATGGTATTTCGAGCGATGCCGAATTGACATTCATCTTCTGAAGTGACGTCCAAGCTGATGTTGGTGAGAGGGGTTTTGGAACGCTCAGAGATGGAAGCTGAAGTTGGTCTCTGCACATCTATGTCTCCCAGACTTTGTAGCATTGAGTTTACTGTGTCATAGAACAGATGGAGATATTCGGAATCATGTTCCCACAATTCAGAATTTGGAACTTCTTCCTGGATGCAAACGAGCTCATTACTAATAGCCTCTTTGGCATAGAGCTTTTCTTCCACCTTAGATCCCTGCAGCTGGGATTTGGTGAAAAAGTCTTTTACCTTACTCTGTAGGTTTCCAAACATCTCTCTGGTGGCTGACCAAATCCTGACCTTAGAAGCCTCAATCTGAGCCTCAGACTCGGCAAGCAAAGCAGCCGAACCTCCCTCACGTTCCCCTTTGATATCAGAAATGGTCTCATCTATTGCATCATATGATGTGGACTGAAGGAGAGTCTGAATACCTAAAAGGACAGTGCCAACAAGATCCGATGCAGTGGACTCTGCTGGCAGGGAGGAGAGTGTTCCACTGCTTTTGCCTGACTTGAGTAATACCTGGCTCACTTGTCTTATTGCTTCTGTTTGAATGTCCTCGCTTGAGAGCTTCTGAATTATTTCAGTTGTTGGAAGTACTGATTCAGCAGAACCTATATTGTCAGTGGAACTCTGCATCGATGGATTAGATGCACACACAAAGTTGTTTTCAATTTCCAGCATAATGTTCCCTGCCAGGTAACTCCCTACTGCTGATATCTTTCCATCGGTACCAGATGTCTGGTCCTCTGCTATTTGTTGTTTAACAGCCATCAAAAGCTCTCCCATTACTTCTTTAGTGCAGTTTTCCAGGACAGTTGGAACTGGTATCTTTCCAGTCATGTTCAGGGGGTCAGATAGGGCAGGATTTTCTATTGATAGGTCAGATATGTTCTCTTTTGAAGGCATTTCCTCCAAATGCATATAGCTATGTTTTCTCTGAAAGGACAACCCTGCAAAAAACTCTCTCACCTTAACCTGCACACTTTGATATAATTTTGAGGCAGCAGAGCTCGATTCTTTCTTAGGGATTTTCTGTGTCCTCGTCACACTTCCCAGTAGCGTAATATCAGATATGGTGCCTTCACCCTCTGGAGGGCCAATTTGGTTTGAGAAGCTGAGGGACTCTATGCACTTTTGGAGGTCTCTGTCAAACTGGTCAACGATTTCTGAGGCGGCGGCTTCTGCCTCCAGTGGTATGGAGGAGCATACATCATTCTTTGGCATGACACGCACTTCCTTGCAATCATTGGACACAAAAGACATGAGACTATTGCTGCTCTTGACTGATGTGACAAGCACGTCCACAACGGCATCAAAAGCATTCCTCTGAAATGTCGTGCTTGACAGACTTTGTATGCATGTAGAAGAGAGAGAATGACTCTCGACAGAGGAGGAGGTCATGTCACTCAGCTGGGATATCACATTCCTAACATAATCACTGGACGTTGTTGATGGATCAAATGACATTTCCTCTAGCTTAGCTGCATCCTTCTGCTCTTGGTAAGAAGTTATGATGCCTTTAAGTACATTGCGTGTACATTTGTCAAGCTGTGGTTGACTCAGAAAAATCTGAACAGGGTGTGTTGCTTCTCTCTCTGTCTGGTGGAGTTGTCCATGGCTAACTGTCCTGACCTGAGGCAGCTGCTCATGTCTGCTACAAGCTGTCTGAATGAAGTCCTGGATCGGAACATCCTCTGGTTCAGGAGGAGGTTGTCCTGGGGCTTGATTGCTGCTGAGAGCAGAAATGGCTTGATACAGCTTAGAAGGCAGTTCCATGTAGAAGTCCCCCAGAGTTTTCTGGACTTTGCCAAAGATTTTCTTTGCAGCCAATAGAGCTGAGTACTCAGCAACTGGCGTCACCTCCTCTATACTTGAGACATCATCGGCTAAAGTCTCAACTGGTATTTCCTCCTTTTCACTGACACACTCTGCTGACTGCACAATTGCCTTCATCTCCTCCACAAAGGTCTCAATAACCATGGAGGCAGCCTCCTCAACAGGTTTTCGGTAAGGTTCAGGTGAAGGCTCTATCTCACCCCTTGGGATGACTACAGAGGTGGGGATTTCGGTGGCACAGACATGCAAGTTACTTGAGGGAAGAGAGCCAAAGTCCTTCATTTTAATGATCAGAATACTGCTCACGGCCTTGGTGGCCTTCAGACGGAAATCATCAAATGAAAATGCTCTAGTTCCTGGTTGAAAGACTTGAGTCTGGCTGCCCAGTTTGACTTGTGAAACACATGCTCTATGATCTCCCTGGAAGTTTTCATCATAACATGAAACTTTGGACAGAGAAGTGCTTGGGCATGAAAAGGCTTTCACAGCCTGCCTGATAGTCGATAACAGCCTTTTGGCAGATTTGTTCATGCAAGCTTCCTCATGCTGCTCCTCCAAGCTCAACTCAATCGTGTCAATGATGACAGTCATTGAGTTACCGACAGCTGAGGACAGAGTTGAGTCAATATATTCATCAGAGGGGCACACAGCACTGCATTTCTTCCAGCACAGAAGGGGCTGTCTGGCATCTTCTGCGCTTTTCAGACTCTCCAGCCTCATGTTGATCTTCTGGACTAACTCCTCAATGTTAAAGAGATTATGAAGGGCTTTGCTCTTTGGTTCACTGGAGGCTGTCTTTTTGAACTCAGCTAGACGAGTGTTCACCCACACCATCGCCTCCTTTACAATGGAACGGGTCAGTTCTTCAGTGGCTGCTGGACATCCCACCACCTTCATCTCCTTTAAGGTCATCTGGACGCTGCGTTGGATGGCTTCCTCTGTGATTCCAAATTGATCAAGCAATGAGATCTGCTGAGACCTGAATAAGATGATTAAAAAAGACTTGTTAATTAATTATACCTTGATACCAACATACAATCAAAATCATTTATGTCTTCAGACATACAGCAACATGACTTTTTTTTTACATATTATATCACACAATTAAATATTCCCTTAATAATCGACATACCTCTCTTCAATGGAGGGGTGCGAGTCAGGTGTTCTGACATCTTGAGTCTGACCCTTGCTCACATTTGGGACAGTCTCCATTAGCATGGCCTTATTGAATACGGCAATGTGCTGCCCTTCCTCTATGCTTTGGAGTGATGGGCCTGCTGCTGTGAAACCCAGTGGGCAGCATGTATCCAGGCTTGACAGGAACTGCTGTGGGTCCTTTGTCAGCAGCCTCATGAGAGCGGGAACAACCGCATTCATTGAGCTCATTGTCACATGGTGCACCAGGTTCATGCACAGGTTGAAATACTGCCTCTTTGTTACCTGTTATTTTAAGTCAGGAGAGTTGATTGTTAATGAGGTAATGTAGAAGGGCAACTTTTTATATGATGATAGACAAACTGCGCAATCTAACAAGGGATGGATGTACAACAGACAACTTACTGGATCATCCGTTGCCCGACTGAAAGCCAACCATTCCCTTTAGGAAGACAAAAGACAGTGTTATTTTGTTGCAAGCCTTGTCAACATGGGACCACATAAAATTAGGGCTGAAAAGTTTCTGCAGAATTTACACAAATGTAGCTGCTCTTTATTGTACATAAAAAAGCCAGCCTACTGTTCTGTTAGATCTGTCAGGTAGTCAGTGAGCGGGGAGAACTCCTCAGGCATCTTGGAGGTCAGTGACACAAAATGACCTTCCTCAAGTGGCTGGACAGGAGGGTGAGCTTCTGAAGCAAAGGCTGCTCAGGAAAATTGGAAATAATTAAATTGGAAATTGCAAGCCCCACCAACTGATATAAGCTATGACTGCATTTTGTGGGGCATATCTATTTTAATCATTGTAATCGTTTATATTACCTTATGGAAAATTACACTCATCATCAATTGAAAGGGTTTAAATCCAGATACATGCAACTTTCATATGTTATGTTAAAGGAATGATCCAGAGTCAATCAACCCCTAGCCCTGTTGTTGTAGGCTGTGGAGTGCTGTTGGTAGGAATGAAATGAAAAATTTTGGTACAACACAGACTGAATTTGCGTAGTAGTCTGTTTTTGCAAGTCCAAGTCAAGTTTCAAGTCTCAGAGCTCGAGTCCATGTCAAGTTTTTGAGGAGCAGGTCCAAGAAGAGTCTCAGTTCTTTGGTCACTAATCCAAGTCCAGTCTCAAGTGACTTTTTTACACAGGACCTGTTGTGTGTTTCGTACCTTTACAGAACATCTTTAAGTTCAGTATGCTCAATGTTTCCTGGCTCAGCCTCATATCTTTTATTCTGAGAACACTCCTTCTTATCTTTTATTGAGACTTATGAGCCTTCTGTGAAGCTATCATAGAAAAGGTCATGACAAATGGCACAGCAGTTGCAGATGTACTAACCACGTAGTTTTTTTACATTCAGCTGTTGCTAGTGCACTGTATGATACAGTTACATGTTAATAAAGCAGGGAATACATTCAGCTTGAGAAATGTTTTTAATATGCTAAGTAATGAATACATATAGATTGTTCATGAGTCCCAAAAAAAGTCAAGTCCAAATCTTTAGAGGTTGGGTCTCAAGTCAAGTCTCAAGTCTCTGTGTCCGACTCAAGTCAACAGAGTAATCAAGTCAACAGAGTTTTCCCATTGAATTTTTATTCCTACAGCCCTTGGCAACCTCAAACAACAGGGCTTGAAAGTTAAATGAGTTGATAGTGAATGCTAAGTGAATGTTACCTTCACCAGATTTGCCACTGTTCTCCATGGCATCAGGCCCCCTACTGACACCAGACTTCTGTATTTACTGAAAGACAAATGATGAATTTTACTTATCAGCATCAATCAGATAAAAAATCTAAAAATGTCACACAGCCAAAATGATGTTTTGGACATTAAAGGTTATTCCGTCTTCACTGGGACTTGGATGTAAGTTTGCAGTTATCAACAGATCTTGCATCTATAGCCTGACTTAATGTTGGTTATAGAGCTATGCATGTCTTGGACAAAGGATCTACCAAGAACCATAACTCAAACTATATTTATCTTTGTTTATTTTTTAAAACAGGCTTATTTCGTTGAAAACACAACTTAAGGATAGAAAAACTTGAATGAGGAAATCAATACACATAAGAGAAAATATTTTTTTCTAAACGTTTTGCATAGGCCTACCATATTTTCTGGTAGAATGTCACATCTTCCAAAGATAGGTCCAAAGTGAGTGATCTCAAATTAACATCTTAAACTTCTTGGAATTCAGAATGTCAAATATGATGTTTGACATTCTGATTGATTTATGACATCACAATCACTGCATTAGAAAGCTTCGTAGGTGGAAAGGCTGGCACATAACTTCTATGAAATCCCATGACCATTCCCAAAACATTTTCGATATTACTATGTGTTTTTATGAAGACAGGCAATGACTGTGTTCCAGATGTGTAGGCTATGCCACGGAAAGCATAGAACTGAACTCGACCTCACACCCTCCCGAGCGTTAGCAATAATCCACCACTAGGGTGTGGTGTTGGTCCACACACTCCTCAACCACACTTGATTTCTACGCACAGTCCCACATTGCCTGCATAGCCAATGAAATAACGCATTTTACGAGGAAGTTCAATAGACTGCCAATCATCGACAAGTAAAGGCGATCACTGTAGTTGGTAGTTGATTCAGCCAGAAATCGTGTAGTCACTGTGGGTTTGCATTACTCCTAAGTGAAACTGCCCGTGCATAAAGACGGCAGTATAATTTAATCTCCCAAAGCTAAAGACATATATATTTCAAGATGGTGAGTAACTTATGCTTATATCATGACAATTTATTTGTGTCAATATGGTTAGTGCTTCATTAATAACTGAATCACAGTTGATTGTCATGCTAACATTAGTTAGCAAGTTAACGTTAGCGTTAGCATAGATTGATGCCAGCTTCATAAAGATGTGTGTTTGTAATCCATTGCAAGTAAATTATCTCTCTCTACGTTATATCTTTTGTAATGTGTCAAAGTGAAAGTTGCCATGGTAAAACCTACATTTATCGAAACGAAGACAGTTGTCAAAATAAGCCAGACACATTCAGCCTTGAGAATAGTTAGCTAACGTTAGCTAACGCTAGAAGTACCAGGCATCTGCTTTGTATTTCTAGCTATGCGTTAGCTGTGGCTACATCATCACCGGCCCCACAAGCTAGCTAAATCGAAAGTGATGGTTTGGTGTAACCAGTGCTGTCTATATCGATGACTGTAACGTTAATCAAACCAATAAATGAAGGTCAACATAATTATGCAAACACCTGTTTGCAGCAGTTGGTTATCTTTACGTTTGGTTACCTCTGTGACTTCAAACTTCAACTGTCAACCGAAAAGTCATGGCACAAGCGGTTATCTATCTGTTGGCACTTCTAAATGTGGTAATATTAACAGATTAATTTCTCCCATGTGTTTACAGTCTATAATGTCCTATAATGGTGGGGCCGTCATGGCCATGCGGGGCAAAAACTGTGTGGCTATAGCAGCAGACCGGCGGTTTGGTGTCCAGGCACAGATGGTCACCACCGACTTCCAGAAAGTCTTCCCTATGGGAGAGAGACTATTCATTGGCCTGGCGGGCCTAGCAACAGACGTTCAGACAGTGTATGTTTGAATTTACCAGTTTCTAAGTTATGCTGTTGTCGTCATGCCTCAGTTATCATTTGAAATGTCATTTGTCACTCATTTAGACTGTAATATTTTGCTTCACAGGTGTATTGAGGTTTTTACTAATGCTTTATATCCACTGTACCTATTTTGTGCTAATATCCTTACCTGTGCTTTGACATTTCTCCCATTTTAGAGCGCAAAGGCTCAAATTCCGTCTGAACCTGTATGAGCTGAAGGAGGGTCGTCAGATCAAACCCAAGACATTTATGAGCATGGTATCCAACCTGCTTTACGAAAGGAGGTGTGTAGTGGAGTATTTTGTTTATGAGCGAAATGCAGAATTGCTCATTCACCTTGTTTTGGGTGTGGGGATGGGGGGAGGGGGGGGTTACACTAGTTTGGTGTTAACTTTAATATAGAGCATAGAGGTTGGCTGGTAGAAACAGACAAAGAGCACTGTACTTTGGGGTGCAGTGTACTTAAGGTTTGTGTGCTTTTCACTGCAACTGATAAATGCAAAGTCTAATACAGTATATTATTAAAAGAAATTCTCCAAATTAAAGCTGTCAGCGCCAATTTGTCAGTCTGATGGTTTAGGTTTAAGATCAGTGATCTTTGTAGATCCAAGCATGTTGTCATGGTAGAGTATGCCAGCTAATCTGCAGCTGCAATGGCTCTTGTCCTGTCAGGTTTGGGCCTTACTACATCGAGCCTGTCATCGCAGGGCTGGACCCCAAGACTTTTGAGCCTTTTATTTGCTCCCTGGATCTCATCGGCTGCCCCATGGTGACGGAGGACTTTGTCGTGAGTGGCACGTGTTCAGAGCAGATGTACGGCATGTGCGAGTCTCTGTGGGAGCCTGACCTGGTGAGTGATGGTCACCTCAGAGCAGTCACACTCGGTTAGGGTTTGGGTTTTAGCATTAGGGGGGAGATTAGGACTGAGCCACTGGGTGATTGAGAGACGTGGAGTGTGCATAACCTTTTTCAAGGTTTTGAAAAAGGTTATGCACGTTACGTAAGGTTATGCAAGTTTTTCAAGAGCGGTTCTCTTGAGGTTTGTCTTGACGTCCATTTGCATTAAGCCAATGCAAGCATCACATTACATTCGCTAATCACATCACATCACATCACATTAGCGCCTAGCTCTGTCGCTACCTTGTGATGTCATGTGAGATTTATGCATCATCCCGATTATCCAGTTGTCCATGAGTGTTACCTTGGTAAAGTGACTGATGATGACTCTCTTAGAATAATGTCCTGGAGTATTCACTGCAGTCTGTGTGTGTGTGTGTGTGTGTGCGCACTCTCTGGACATGACTTCGAAGCAGCTACTCCCTTGAAGTTTATCATTTTGCCTTTACAACATGTCACATAGTTAATATGTGAGTGGACTAGTTTGTGTACTTATTGAGCGTGCTGCCCTACTAATCTATTAAGTGTTTCTGATGTGTGTCCGTAGGGACCAGAGGACCTGTTTGAGACCATCTCCCAGGCCATGCTGAATGCTGTGGACAGGGATGCCGTCTCTGGCATGGGAGTTGTTGTGCATGTGATGTGAGTCTACTTTATTGTTTCCTCAGTACTGTTTTGTGTTCTCCCCCTGCATTTAACACCTGCCATTTATGTCTGTGGGTGTGATGACGTGTGCAAGGTAACAATATAGACATGTTTTGTAAGGTTCATCTTTTATGGCACACCAGACAATGTTTTTAGGTTAATTTACAAGCTTCGTAGTCACTTCAATGATTAAACGGCTCATTACAGGGTGAATGAAAGTTCTCTCAGCCGCCTCTAGCGTAGATTTTGCGGTTACAATTACAGGACCTTAAGTGCCGAGACGGTTAAAACGAAGCTAAATGAAATTACGTTTATTACTGACTTGTCAGTCAACGCAACACTGCAAATATCATCACTTGTTCCTGTTCTTTTGTTTGCAAATAAATTCACATGGAATGGTAAGTGTACAATGTTGTTGCTATTCCCACGACTGTAGGGGGAGCTCCAGAGGTTAAAAAAAAAGTTGTATTCTTGCTTGGTCTGCCTTTAAATAGTTCATCAATGATGGTGTGAAATTCAATTCGTGAATCAAGGCGAATATTTCCTTTAAATGTCAGAGCACAGAGCATAAAGCTTGTTAAAGGTTGCAAATCGGTCTCCAGAAACAAATGCCCATGTGTTTTTTTTTTTTTTTTTTTCTGTCTTTTTTAATCCACAGTGAGAAGGACAAGATCACGACACGCACACTGAAGGCCAGAATGGATTAGACATCTTCACTGCTGCATCCAGCTCACGATTCACCACAACCTCACTTTTTATATGACAAAGAACTGCTCATATTGTTATTTTTTTCTTATTGGAGTATCCCTGTTCATTAAATGAAATCTGTAGTGTCTGAAAGACTGGCTCTGTCTTTTGTTCATAGTTTGAATAGTATAGAAAGGTAAAAAATGTTTTATGGCCACTGGTCACTGACAATTCTTAGCATAAGCATATGCTTTCAATGCTTAAGGTGTGTTGGAGTGAACATCTGGGGAGAAAGCAATCCCATATGAGGGACATGCACATGGAATAGGTGAATCACTTTCTGATCATAACAGTACTCACATGTTTGGCTCAGTACCTTTCAGGTTTGCAGACAGCACTACTTGCTGCAGATGGAATACCTGCAGGAGTTCAGAGCTGAGATCCTCTGCCACTTGAAACTTAGCCAAGGACAAAAAATATGAAGCATTTCAATTTCTGAAAAGTATCAAAGATGTTTTTAAAGTATGTTTATGACATTGGTAGTCTGGTGCAAATGTAACTAGTGGGCTTTGTGACAATTCTGCTTCTGCTCTGCCCACAGCAGCATACGGTTCAGTACACATTGATTAGGATATGCTGATTTGATGCTCCCTTGTGAGACATCTACATGCAATGATTGATGTTCTGATGCTGATGAAGAGGGTAGCTTTGCTCTGCTACTGGGTTGGTTTGTCTGGGGTCTCTTCTGCCAGCAGCATGAAGGATATAGTTCCATTGATGGGGCAATATGTAACTTGTGCCAGATTGAATGTGAACAGGTGTGTCTTTAAGGCATATTAGAAGTGCATTAGAGCCACATCAATCGCAGTCAAATAAATATGGGAAGGATGTATGTATGTGTAGCCATGAGGACAGAATGGCAAGAGCATTACAAGAGCATTCCCACGTGTCCACTATAACTTGACAAATGCAGTGCAAAAAATAAAAGACTGAGTGAATTAAACATTCAAGAGTTTTACAACTTTCTTCTAATTAGCTGTGCATCTCTGGGACACATCTGAAGTGTTAATGTGAGGCAAGACAAGTCACAAGTGGTACGTAACTGCATAGTCATGACTGACCAGCTTGTTAGTATTAACTTTGGCAGTATTGAGCCCTCTTAACTTCTTTCACAGCATGAGCAGACACTGATGGAGATGAACTGATAACAAGACAAGACCCAAAGAAAGTTTAGTCAGAATTCACCATTTACTGAGATCTCTTGTGTGTGTTTGGAGAGCTGTTGGTGAGTTCATTCTAGTGCTGGCATATTAATCATTAGTTATGAGTTTTTAAGACAACAAACTGTAATTTCTGACACCCTTTCCTCACGCTTTTCACTGACTGACAACATTTGAGTTTTTTTTTCTCTCTTCAGGCAACATTTCACAACATCATGTCTAGTTACCAACAATTTCAGTAAAACCAACTCTTTATAAAAGAAGTGTGAAAATAAAAAAGAATAAAACTCCCTTTAATATGCACTGGATCAGTTTTCAAGTAACTTCCTTTTCTAGCGTATGTTGGTAACAAAACAATACTGTATACAAACACAAAAAATGCTACATTAATGTAAACAAGATATAAAAATGATTCTTATGGTAATAAAACTGGTATATTTGCTTTTCGAATTCCTTTTTTTTGATGTGGTTTCTTAATCCATTTTTTGTTCACTGACCACCATCAAGTTGACAGACACAATTGACTTCATACAAAAATGGCAACATAACATTCAAACACTTACGTCCATTAAATGTGATTAGTGGTTTTGGTGTTGATGTTAACATAGACATGTGATGTCGGCTCTGTTTGACAGACATGCATTTTTGCCACTGGATTCATCATTTTTTTCCCTTGCACATGTTGAGTTCACCTTTTTGTGTTTCCTCTGTTTGGACTGGGGCTGAACTTGTTCTGCTGCATTATTTTTTTTTCCTGTTTTTTTTTTTTTTTTTTTTTTTCTCTGCAGACAGTCACGATTTGACAGGCTCTAAATATCTCTTTTCATTTGTTGCATCTTCTTTTTTTGTCCTCAGAGTGCTGTTTTTAAGAGTGTGTGTGTTGGGGTATTGTAAAAACATCCAAAAGTAAAATCAAATAAATATACTGTAGATGAGCGCATGGACAGAGACACCAAAACAAAAAAAAAAAAACAAAAACAGAGAGAGAGAAAGAGAAAGAGAGAGGGGGAAAGCCATTAATGACGAAAAGATTCTTCCTGGTGTAGCCAAGACACACTTCCAAGGCATTAGTAAGAAGGCGCTGGCGTCAAGAAAGAAGAAATAAAATAACACAGTCTGGAGGCGAAGAGAATGGTAGGGCACATTGTGTAGGAGAGGAGGGCAGGAGAAATGGAGTCACTTTTTTCCATCTTTTTTTTTTTTTTCTTTGTTTCATTCGGCACAGTTTCCATCTGTCCCTTATACCAGACAAAAGAGGTTGAAGAGTTAAGCTGGGTGAAAAGTACAACGGTTCTGGGCTACTTCGTGGTACGGAGGGGTGGGGTAGGGTGGGGTGTTGAAGCATTGCTATTTAGTGGCAGTCCAGCCTTCAACTACTCCCCCCTCCCACCTTGCTCTCCTCTGTAGGTGCTGTCATGAAGGGGTCGGGGGGGGAGGGGGGGGGTTGGTAACAGCCTTGCTCCTGTGTCCAGTGTGCTATTTGCCTTTAGGAGACTGAAAGAACAGGGATTTTTTTTTCCTCTGGCGTGACGAGGGTGAAAGACGCAAAGCTATAACACAGAATGGAGCTACAGAAAGAGAGAGATAACAGAGAGAGAGAGAGAAAAAGAGAGAGAGAGAGAGAGAGAGAGAGAATGAGAAAGAGAAACAGACACAGAAAGGGAGAAAGAGCTGTGGAGGTCTACAACAGTACTATAAGGAACCAGCTGCAGGTCGGCGGGTGTGCTGCAAGGAGGGGTGGGGATGAGGTGGCGAGGGCAGGTCATCTAGGAGAGGATGTTGGACATGAACTCGAAGAACCGTTTGGAGTACTGCTCCGGGTTCACGGTGGAGATCTCAGCGCCAGCCTGAGGGAGACGAACATGGACAATTCAGTGGCATTGTACAGCATGGGGAGAAACAAAAGTTGAGCTGGTGAATCAATCATGCCACCCATGGTGCCAAATCAACAGTCCAAGAGTGTAAACACAGATAAGTCGACTCACAGGCACCACCACATTACATTCACAGATTCCTACTTGTTTGGCGCTAAATGGGTGCTACACGTAAGTGGTGATTAGAGAGGTTCCCTCCACCTTCACTGTTAAAGTGCTTTGAGTGCCTTGAACACTAGTGGTGCACTTCCACTATGGAGTAGAGCAGGATCAAACCGGGGCTGAACTGGGACTTTTGGAATGGAATGTGGTGCAACAGTACAACCGAAGAATTTTGAAAACTGTCAAGTAACATTTGGGGTTACATAGTGGAAATGTGCCGTAAGTAGGCTGAGTATTGAAATTATCCTTTTGGCTCAATGGCTTCCTCTTTGGCAACTACAAAAGTACAATGGCTTTGTGCTATTTGACATCATTTATAGGCTTTGTTCTAATTCGTCCATTATTTAGTGGCTATTTCTAAGTTCAAGATTTTCATGTGAAGGAGGGCACAAACATGCCTCATGTTCATGATGGCTCTTTGACCATGTACAACCTCTCACAAAGTGTTGCTTTGATTAAATGTTCAACTTCACCATTTTGAGGGGCAAGTCATGTTGTAATTAAATAAAGCACAAATGACTAATCAGGCCATTAACTGCCATTTCACAGGGCTTTCTGGCTCATTAGCCTATTCATGTTCTGTCTGAGTCAGCAGGAACTTCTGCCTGGCAACCCTGCCAAGAGTCCAAGTACACGTGTCGTGGCTTGCGTTCCAGCCAAGACCCTTCAAACTGGCTTTATGGTGACCAAGTAAGAGCCCACTGTGTTTTCGAGCTAAACTCATAGTGGTAAAATAATGGCCAAAGACTGTAATGATGACGATAAAGTATTGGGGAGAAACTGTAGGCAATCAGTGCCACTGTTGCCAACAATGTGCTTTTGTGCTTCTGATAAATTCACTCTGAACAAATGAAAAGGACACAAAATTGCTGACTACTTCTACGAGTTCCTTTATCTCTAAACAATACTGCATAAGTGAGGTCAGGATGAGAAAGAATATCGCTATGCCTTGGCTGTGGGAATTAATTAGCTAGCTGTCAAGAGTCTTATGGAGGTGATCCTGGGATATCCACATTCGTGGAATGTGTCTTGTCCAATCAGAAAGTAAGAAATTAGCTTAACTTGACTTAACCATTGCATAAACTGCTGTGACCAACAAATACAAATACTGTTTTATCTCTCTGGAATATGAATGTGGTGCAGCTCACCCCATGTTTCACAGTTTTGGCAGCATGTGCAGCTTTCTTCTTCGCATCGTAGTGTGTGAGAATGTCAATGATGGCCATGAAATACACTTCTTTCTTCACCGCACCTGACACAAGAGAGGGAGAGGGAGGAAGGGAGGGAGAGAGAGAGAGAGAGAGAGAGAATGAATTACAGTTGGTCAAATCATTTGGCTAGCGAAATCTAATAAAAGAAAATAATCACAAAAAGACTTATAAAAAAAGTAAATAAACATACTTATACTTAGAAAGTATTGTACATATCCAGTACACATGCAGTGATCTACACATACTACATATGCAGTACACATGCTGTAATCTACACATACTACATATGCAGTACACATGCAGTGATCTACACATACTACATATGCAGTACACATGCAGTGATCTACACATACTACATATGCAGTACACATGCAGTGATCTACACATACTACATATCCAGTACACATGCAGTGATCTACACATACTACATATGCAGTACACATGCAGTGATCTACACATACTACATATCCAGTACACATGCAGTGATCTACACATACTACATATGCAGTACACATGCTGTAATCTACACATACTACATATCCAGTACACATGCAGTGATCTACACATAGTACATATCCAGAAAGAGAATAAACAAAGAAAGAAGCCAGTACTCATGAACAGTCTTCTGAACTTACCATCATGACTTTTGATGGCATACACATCCACTGATGGGTCGAACTCGCCGGGCCCAAAGAAGCCTCCAAAGTTGAGGGGGTTGCCGGGGCTGTCGGGCGGGGTGCCGAATGAGCCAGTCATAGGCCCGCAGCCCATGCCGTCGGTTTCGTAGTCGTCGTCGTCGCCTCCGCCCCCCTCCACATCCATCTCCTCCTGCTCCGCCCGCTCCACGTCATGGATGCCCACCAGCAGGCTGTAGTCCATGATTTTCAGCGTGGCCAGGAACTACGGCAAGACAGAGAGTCCAAATCAAGTTGATCAGAAGAGGAATATATGAATCTGAAAAGTGGCTGGTGTTTAGCGGAGATAAGATGCCATACCTCCACGTCACGTTTTAACTTGTCCAGGAATAACTTCTTGTTGTCATCTCCAATCTGGAGCTTCTGGCCTTCGTTCAGGAAGTCGTTGTCTTTGAAGGTGGGAAGGTCCTTTGCCTGAGAAGATAATGTTGAAAATGTCAAGTAAATAACTAATGTCAGGTAAAGTACTTGTGCATGTAATATCTCAGATACTGCCACAGACCTTCATGGAACAGGTAAGGACATGGTCAGTGTTTTTTTTTTCTTTCTTTTTTAATTGTTTCCTGCATGATAGCATTTCAGTTTCTCTTTTAAGGATTCCCCATTTTTAGCTCACCTTCTCCTTGTCACTGGCCTCCCTGGACACTGTAGACCCCTACAAAATGAACAAAACATATTTTTCAAACAATTTATAGACACACATATAATGTTACTAGCCTGTCTGGAGCTTTCAAGAGGTCAGAAAGCATGCATAGTACTAAACTTGCTTACAGCAACATTTATATAGTCGGGATGGTAGGACTGCAACTAATGATTAACTTAATTTTTCTGTCATTTATTTCCTTAATTAAGTCAGTGCAATTAGTCAGTGCAAAAAATTATCTATCAGTATTTCCCAAACATGTTTGAAACACATGCCTTGATGTGTCTGTACATGATATCTAGTGATTCTGTTAGAGCTGCAAGTCAAGCTATAGATATAAAAATGTAAGACGTGACAATCAGGGTATTTTCCTTAAAAAAAAAACAAAACAAAAAAAAAAAACAGCACAAATGACCTACCAAAAGAACTGACAATTAGTGGTTGCAGCCCTACTGAGGAGTGCTGGTGGCAACAGGCCTAGTACTGGTACCATTTTACAGGATCTTAAGGGTGATGATAAACCCTTCTCAGAAAGAGGCCAATTACCACAAGTCAAATAACAACAGCGACCCTGACAATGTGCTCTCTGAAGCATTTGACGCCAGTATGATGCACTGTTGGAGAAAAAGAACAAGACTAAACTGGAGAGAAGCACTCCCCTCCACAGCCACACAAACTCATTACTACTCATCATTGAGTATCAAATTTACTTCAGCAGTGGTGCACACCGTACGTGACAAGACACTGTACCAACACACACACACACACACACACACACACACACACACACACACACACAAACACCACTTGCACTCAACACGTCACCCCAAGCATCATCCCTTGTCTGACTGTGTGACGTTGGGCACATAAGGCTGGGAAATGTCATGAAATGAGAGACGGCTATGGTGCACTGAGCCCGACGCGAGGTCATTTCCCAATCCTACCCCATCTCTCCCACTCATTTCCTGTCACTCTCTACGGTCCAATCAGAATAAAGGCAAAAAAATATCTTAAAAAGTGACAGCTAGCAGCAGTTCCTCTCTGAGAACACCCAGTCACAGTCACTGTTAATGCCCCACATCGGCTAGCTGTGGGAACACCTACGCTTTAAGGGTTGAGAGAAACAGACCTCAGAGAAAATGAATGCATGTTCGAAGGAATTTGTATAGCAAAGATAAACATCACTAGCACAACCAATTATCCAAACAGTCAATATCCATGAGCAGGACAAAAAATCAAACACACAACATAAGAGTTATACAAGTTGATACAGATGATATACTGGCTGAAGGCAGTAATGCAGATGGTCAGGTGTTGCGGCATACCTTCAGGTCGTATTTGCGATGCACGGTGAGCCGGTGGCTGAAGACATTGCGCGTCACCACCATGTACGTCTCCACGCCATCAACCGTTAACCGGTACATCCCCAAGAATTGCGGGAGCAGCGTGTTGCCATGACACTCCACGATAAACTGTGAGCATTGACACCAAAACAGGGAATCAGTGCGGCAGCCTGGTAGACCACATTCTTGGACTTCGCTTCACTTTGTGCAAAGAGTCTGGACACTCTTGATAGGCATGAGTTTACTTTGTGGTGTGTGTGTGTGTGTGTGTGGCGGGGGGACTTTGTTGAACTTTAAACCTACTGGTTCCGCCATCAATTTCTGTTCACTTACTTGCTGCTAACAAATGTATGTGGGGAACCCAAAGCTTGTGGAGAGTGCCCTCAAATGCAATACTGAGCAGAGCTACTAGTTGGCACTAACTTGGGTATCAGTCCAATGAGAACACCAATGAGAACAAAAGAAAAATGGCAAGTACTCTCGTGCAGCTGAGCCAGAACATGATGAGAACAACCTGGGTAAAATAACTTAGCTTAAAAGATATACTTGTGTGCATTTACTATACTTGTATACTTGTGTGCATTTTATGTCTGTATAAACAGTACATGTGCGTATGTGTATGGGACAAAGTGGGGGTGGGGGATGTCTGAATTATTATGATTTGTTTTTTTCCAAATCTATTTTTTTTTCAGTCATGAATACACTTCAGGCTCTTTTTGTTTACAGATGTGCTTATAAGACCATAATAAATTTGTCTGAATTAATCTCACACACACACACGCACATATATAAAATGTCTGCATAAACGTCCAGTATAGGTCTTACAGTTCCAGTAGTTTGGTCCCAGTGGGCTCTTACCTGGTGGTATTTCTTGAGTATGTTGTGCATCTCAGCAATGTCCTCACTGGAGACAGTCTTGATGACGAAGCGGCGGTCGTACGAGGCCAGGAAGCGGTTACCAAAGCGGCCCTGCGAGTCGCTGTTGAGAGGGGCGCTCCTTGTCAATGAGTTCTGGAACAATCAGAAACAGAAGAGGGGCATTAGAGGCAGTAAACAAATGGATGGATAGATGGATAACTAGATGGATGGATGAGATGAGTGACTGATTAGAACGGGAAGTTTATGTTGGGCTCTGTACGCGCACGCGCACACACACACACATATATACAAGTTCAGACTAATGAAGGGAAAGTGGCAATTAACAACTTCAGCCTGAAAGACCAATGGCACCCAATATGCAGAGAACTTGAATCACTGTACTACTTTGCTGAGCAAATAAATTAAAAACAAATACAATCCGGGTCACTATCCGACGGTGAATTAAAGCTGCGTTGATTAACATTTCTGGAGGGCCCTAAACATCAGACACCAATGTTTCCCCCTTATTCCATAGACTGTGGTGGCCAACCATAGTCTAATTTTCCCCACCATAGTTTAAACATGGATCTTACCATGTTTCAGCCATATGTGATACACTCATGCTGACGTTTCAGTCGATTTTGTTTGCATTGTTTTCAACTCTTTCATCAGTACAGATTCAGGTCTATTCATTGTAACAATGGACACGAAGTTGCAATGAAACCAGCATAAGTGTTCTGTGTTCTACTGAGTCCACTGACCATCGCCATCACAGCCACTGTAGCCTCACAGAATCCTGTGGGACACCCTGGACGCACACAAGGCATCAAGCTGAAAGCTCAGACTGCACAGACATTCCACTCACCTGGTAATCCTGGTCATCGATGCCGAAGCGTTCCCTCAGATTGCGAAAGACCATGGGGCAGTACTCTTTGAACTTAAAGCGACTGGGCAGGTTTTCTCTGCAGAAGAGAGGAATGGGGTGAGGAAGACCCATAAAAAAATTAAGATGTGTGCCATTTTGCACCAAATTCCTTTGTTGCAGAGGGTATGTTTTTAAGTAAGACATACATGCAAATGACTACTGCTGTGAGACGTACTTGTTAAATAGGTGGTTGTCCACTTTGATCTTACTGTAGGCTTTAAAATCATCAGGCATTAGCATAACTGGGACAGGCACGTTGCTCAGCTCGTTGATCTGCAACACAGACACAGACATGAAGAAATGGGTGAACTGATTCAGTGAAGAACACACACACAGACACACAAAGACATCTAAGGTACATTGTGCTCAATGTGAACCTGACTAAATGGGACACAGGCCATTATTTTCCAACCCCATCATTACTGTTGTGATAAACACTCTAAACGTGCATTCTAAGAGAGTGGGCAGAGATCAAGGGATGAATAAATAAACAAAGGTAAAAGGAGGCCTAAGCCTCAGCTCCATTAAAAGGAAACCATAGCTAAAAAAAGATGCATGTTAAACAGAGATGTCAGTGGAAAAAAACACCAGCCCTAGTACCTCACCTTACTAAGCTCACTGGTCCACAATCTGTCTGTTTCCTCTCCACCGATGAGTCTGAAACTCATCAGCCTAGAAACCTAGACCAAAAGGTCTACTAATGCCTACGCATCTCCCTGCCACACTGATTCAGCAGCATGCAATGGAACTGACAAGGCACAAACAGTGGCAGTAATAATTGTGAAAGCCATTATTTAGGGCCTGATCAATAGTGCTGCACTACACACCAGTGTCTCAGTCTCACCATACCCTGCTGTAAAAAAAAATGCTACAATACCCCTACTTATTAGTAACAGTTCCCTGTTCTCTCAGTTAACCTGATTCTGTCCATGTTTATTTGCCGTTGTCTCATTTCAATATTATAGAAATACTCCAGTATGTAACCATAACAAAGCCATAACTTTGGTATAGTGTCAAGAGTGGATGGGACACCTTTTCCTCATTTCAATTACTGAAATCATCTCTTGGTGCTCTGAATGTTAACAGCAATAAGCTATTTTAAATGAACTTTTAATAAAAGTGCAGTAAACTAAACTCAAGAAAACTATGAGTTATATTCAGCCCATTCTGCTTTTCTAAGTGACAATAGCACTGGTTATTTTACTACAGACATGTCCCATACTACAAGATCCTCATAAAAGAAAATGGACAACATTTGAATAGGCCCATCATTGTGGATAAGCCAACATTTAAAGAACATTTGGAACCTGCTAACACATGTTAAGGGCATGAGACAGATAATGATGAGCGAGAGAAATGGGGCAAAAAGAACCACCTCTCAGAAACATATAGACATTAAGTGACTGCTGACTAGTTTCATGATTGGGTGAGTGAGTGGGGATGCACTCAGCTCCCCTTTCAGCTATTAATGCCTAAGTCAGCAAAAAACAAGACTGCCAAAACGGAGTCATGGCTGGGTGTTGGTGTCTCTCATATGACTCATGTTTTTGCCTGCATAAGCACAGCCTTGTAACATTCTAAAAGGTTCGTTGTTTGTCAGTCACATCATTGTGTAGCCTAACATGTACTAAAATGTAGTTTAGCATTCCAGGCGCAGTTAGATGAGTCTTGCCAACCCGGTTGTGCAACTATTAGAAGACTTAAGCCAAGAGGTAGCACATTGATTGAATCGTGCATGGGAAACTAAAGGCTCCCACAGTGCTCAGTGGTCTCATGTAACGAACAGTCTAGGGTCTGGGAAGAAACCGATATTGTGAAATAACCCCACTTCTTGCAGATCACTGTTGCTTTAGGTTTAAATGTAGTCAAGCAGTTTTTTTTTATTATTTAATGTATGGTTAACGTAGAATCACGTAAATGAAAAAAGACGGAGACGAAGACGGCGCTGAAATCAGTGCCGAGCATTATAAACAATAGACAATAAGCAAATTGAGTCACACCCCTTCCAGCACAACCCAAGACGCACGAGACACCGCTACTCTCATCTGAGACCGAAGCCGTGACAAGCAAAGCGTTAAGTCTTGCAAGTCGCACTCTCAAGACATTTCCAATGCCCTTGCCAACCAAGTGTATTTATATATCTGTCCAGACTGACACCTAAGCCGCAAGCTTCTTATGCGAGAAGTGGCGGTTTCGAAACACTGACATATAACTTGTGTGTGGCATTACTTCAGACTTTTTACCTTAGCACGCGTTAGCCCACACATGGAAACTGGGCAGTTTTCCCAACAATAAACTTGTAATATGATAATAATACTACGTTTCATTAGTGCTAATGAATGCGTATCGTAATGTTTGGAACATGTAATATTTACTAGCAATAGTGGCTTAAAGTTGGCTGTCGTTAACTCACATAGATGCCCACTTTATTACTAACGCTAGCAAACATTAGCAATATGTAGGAATGAAGGATGCAAGTTAGCTGTCGTTATTTACCGTATGGTTGACACCCCACATTAGAACGCTGAGAATGGGCTCACTTGCACGGAACAGTTTTACTTTCTGTCCGATAAAATGTTTCTTTTTCGTCTTCGTTTTGCTGGCGCTCACCGGCCCTGTGCTTGTACAATTGGATGACATGTCTCTTCAAGTGAATATTAGGCAACGCAGACAGCAAGGGAGCTAGCAAGTTAGCCAGCTAATCTGTGGCTGGATACGAAATGCAGCAAAATTGAAGATGACAGGTACTTGGCTGTCTATAAGTTCATTATCGGATATGCAAGTTGCCCCCGTAGCAATATCCTGGAGAAAAAGAGGGTTCCTGAAGAAAATTAACGGGATTGCATTTTGCGCCGTCACCACCCTTCCTCTGCTGCAGGCCACGGATCAGTCCGGAGCGGTGCACAGACCAGCTGGCATAGATAGCTAGCGTAGCTAGCTAGCCGGCCATCTAACCAACGTTATAGGCAGCCTTGACTTCAGCCACTGTTGAGTCTTCGCAGGAAAATAGGTCTCCACTGACCAACACACCTACTCCCCAGTGCAGTTCCAGGTAAAACAAAAAGAAAAATGTTTTATTAGAAGTTTAATAATCCCATTTTGTTGAGCTCCATATAGTTGTCACCAGCTCCGGGATCTCCCCAAGATGGCGTCCACGATACATTCTGTGCTGAAGCGCACCTACAACGGGCGGACAGCAGAACTACCGTGTCTGTTGCGCTTTTTGCGTGCAATAATCACACGCGGCTTGTATGCGCTAAATCAATCACAAACCAGGGAGGGCGGGGTTATAATTTTTGTATAGTCTGTCAAAGAGGATTTTAATTAAACGTCTATCACTCACTATGTAATGGTGACAGAAAGTTGTTTTGCCTACACATTGTTCTGCCTTTCTGTAAAATTGGTGGCGAGGAAGGACAATTTTTGTTTAAAAGAACCGTTTTGGCTGAACATATGCCACACCAGCATAGTAACAAACTTTAAAATCTGAAAATATATCAGATTTGTCTCTATATACAGTGATGCACATTCAATTCCATTTTTGAAGTTTATATATTATATTATATTAAATTATATTCAGAATGTCTGGTCAGATACATGGCTGAAGCAAAGAGTATAGAATCCTACTAAGCTGAAGGGATGTCGTGAGATGGAAACAATACCACGTGACTAGACTGGGCAGGTCGTCTTGTAGATGTGCGTAAAGAACAGTATATTCTGGCGCCGCTGCAGAAACAGTCACAAAGGATAGCCCCATGCTTCAGGCTCATTTGTTTCAAGAAATTGCATTTTTCATGCCAAAGCAGGTAAGAGTTTAAAAGGTTGTGGGTATAGAAGGGTTAGGCTGTTTTCTGTCTTCTTTGTTAGGCAGGCGTAATCCTGCAGCAGTGCAAATTCTATGGGATTGCTCACTGGGCTACGTTAGCGTTACTTTCTGTGTTTTAGGATCCACTAGCTTGCTAGTGAAGTTTAAGATGGCCGCGTTGAATCAGTTATTCCATTAGATCTCCCTTTTGTTTCATATATGTAGCTATACTGTGGCAGTGCTCGCGCAAACCTCATTTTGCAGCCTTTTAGTTTAGTGAAATAACGGGAAACGTTTGTCTTCTCCCCGTAGTTAGGTCAATTTAGCCACAGCTAACTAGCTAGTCATCTTGATGTACTGTTTTGATGGTTAACGTTTAATGGCATGTACTGCAGTGTTTATCTCAGTTCGTGTTGAGAGGGCCAGCTATATTTTTTCTCCGATTGGTGGAGTTGGTAAATTGTAAGAATTGTAAGACTGTTTTCGTATCTGTGTCCTCATGTCTATTGTGTATGTATGACACCCATCTTACCCGTTCCAGATTCTACCGGCAGGATAATGCATAAAACCAAGAGAATCAAAATAACGGATTTAAATCCAAACCTGATATGTCCTCTCTGTGTGGGCTATTTCATTGATGCCACCACCATTGTAGAATGCCTACACACATGTAAGTCTAATGTCTAACTAAAATACACTTTTGATCTGTGATCAGTTAAATCGTTAACTTGACTCGGTGCTTACGTACCCATGCACTTTACCTATAGCAGTGTATTCAGTAATTTTTTAAATGTTCTTTTGCACTGGTTAGTGCTTTGCAGAATTATCTAAAGGTAACTGAAAATGTTACCAAATGGATAGACACCAGTGGTTTTTAAGTGACCTAGCGTAGGGCTTGATTAGTGAGAACTGCTGAGTGGCAGTATGATGTCTGATAAACTTGTATGCTCTGAGTGCAGACTGCAAGAGCTGCATTGTTTCTTTCCTGGAGAGAAACAACTACTGTCCACAATGTGACAGGCAAGGACAAAAGACACCCACACAACTCAGCATCAGGTTGGTAATCATTCCAGGGTCCAGCGAACCTGTGCTTGTGTACTGCTTTTGTAATTATTGAGTACTTGCTTTGCACATTTCAGCGGACTGTTTGCTTACTTGTACAACAAGCAAAATAATATACCATTCCTTCCCATCTCTTGTACTGGCTGTCTATTTAGATTGCATGGAGTAGCACTATAATCTTAGTACCCTACATGTTTTAAATGTATGATTTTGTATATTTCTCTGCAGGTCGGACCAGGCCCTACAGGATATTGTGTACAAGCTTGTTCCAGGACTATTTAAAGGTTGGGTTTTACATGTCATTCGTTTCAAGCCCCATTATTGAATAGTATAGGAGTGGTCAGGTGGTCTCTGACCCTATGATTAAGTCATTTAAAAGTGGATGCTTATGATTAAAAGAGAGTAACTGAAATTGATGTTTGTCAATAATGATAATGGTTCTACAGAGGCAAATTAACTGACATTTCATTTGGTGTCAGTGTTTTGTGTACTTAGTGCATACAGAGGCAATTGTCTAGCCCTTTCTCTTGTCTTAAACACATCTGCATCAGTCAGATGAGTGTGCATGTGTATAAATCTGTATCTAACATATCTCTCACTCTTTCTCTCTCACACACAGATGAGATGAAAAGAAGACGAGACTTCTATACAGGGCGGCAAGCTGCAAATGGTTAACTCATATTTGCTGTTTTTATGTAAAGTATAGATCAGTCACCCTGTATCTAGTCTTTTACAGCCTGACACATTCTTTGATAAAATAGGCTTATCTGTGTTGAATGTGTTTAAAACTCTTAAAATCAGGTCAGTGGCCTATGAAAGCAGCTAACTCATAAATCAGGTCAGATTTAAAGATATGGATATCACAGGGCTATTGTGAAGACATGAGTCGAAAACAAACCCTGGCCATATCAGTTTTCAACAACATTCAATACCACACTTTGAATGAGTGGCTTCAGACTGCTTGTGATGAAAGTTCCAAAGTCACATGTTGGCCCACGAGGCCACACTGTGTCAGGATAGATTTCAGCTTATGGAGATGTTAAAGAGAAACATGCGTGTTGGACCATTAAATTGCGATCCCTGTGGATGCGTATTTCCTTCACAAGACAATAGGGCCTGACATCTTGATTGATGAATACATTTTGAAACATAAATTATGAAGGGACAGAGCTGCCAAGCACAAATGTGAAAAGAGTCTTTATGTGGAGCCAAGTCTGTCATTAAAAAGTGTGTGTGTGTGTGTGTGTGTGTTTTCTGTCCTAGGATTAGACACTAGGAATGGGGACCATGGAGGAGTGAAGGAACCGGAGAGGAGCATCATTGCTGAGGATGAGATTATCAGCCTGTCCATCCAGTTCCATGGGAAAAACAGGTAGGAAGTGCACTACTGCTAGCACAACTTGACTGATCAGTACTCACCTCTGCTGATCACATGGGTTCATATAGGCTAAATGAAAACCCAAAAGTGTTTTAAAAGATTTGTTTGGCTATACAGCAAATTCAGATTGCATTTGTGAAAATCCTTGACGCTTTCTGCATGATTGACACACAATGCTTGCTTTGTTGAAATTATTTAGAAGTGTAACATGATATTGTGATAGACTGTTGCATATTCATTCCTCTTTCAGCAGTGATCTCAAATCGTCAGATTCAAAAAACTCGGATGGAGAAACGGTAAGAGTTTTTCTTATGGAAAGTGAAACTACCAAGTTGTAATTTTTGGGGTCAGTAAGCCTCTTGTGGTGTTCTGCATCTGCTTTTCTCTTTCCCCTCTCCAGACCAACAGTAAACGCTTCCTGCGGTGCCCAGCAGCCATGACAGTCACCCACTTGGTCAAGTTCCTGAGAAGCAAGATGGACATTCCCAGCACATACAGAGTAACATCACCTCCTTAACATTAAAGGAGAAATTCGCTGTGAATCAATCCATAGCCCTGTTGTTTGAGGTCAGAGTGCTGTCAGTAGGAAAAAGAGAGAGACCATGTATTCTTTTTGGCATTGCAGTACGCAGTGTCCATGAAAAGGATTGTCAGGAATAGCAGGAAAGCAGCTTATGCAGAAACTAACAGCTTTTTGCTGCTAAGAAACTGTAAACATCCAGTTTTAAATATGCAGTTTTTCTGTGCAACATGTAGCTTTGAGTATTGATTCACCAGTGATTCAAAAGTCTGACAACATGTCTGCACAAGAGCAGGGGAAGTAAAGGTTCATTCGTAGTTGAGGCAACTCGCCACAATTCCTCAACAAGTGGTACATTTAGACTACTTGTTTTTGCCATGAACATTGATGTGGAAGCCACCTCCTGTACATGACATTTCCATGCAGACCCGCAGTGCTGCAAACCATCACTGTGTGACCTATTGACTGTCTTGTTAAAAACATTTAATTTTTTTTTATTTTTAGACATCACGTGAATATTACGGGCTCCTAAAGAGCTTTTAAGAGTCTGTACTTAACGAATACCGCTCATCCATGCCAAAGCCCAACGACTCAGTCCATGTTGATGGAATCTCTTGCAAATAGGATTTCTTGACCCTCATTTATGGGGGCTTAACTGCTAAAATAATACTATGTTGCTTATGTTCAGTCACATCCATGCCTCTTGAATTGCCCTCAGTCACAATGATCTGTATGAGGCTGGTGGTTGTGGTCATGCTGATGGCCTGCTTTTGATCATCTGCATCTCTCCTCTTCTCTTCCGTTAGATTGAAGTTTTATATGAAGACAAGCTTCTCAAAGACTATTACACACTAATGGACGTGGCCTTCATCTATACGTGGAGACAAGTGAGAAATTTTTACAAGCTTTCGCTATGTGTGGTTAACCCAAATTGGGCCAGCTCTGAATAGTAACTGTTGCTGCAGAATAACACACAAGGTGCACTTGAACATCCTGTCAGTCTGTTTGAACTGAAGTATCACAAAATTAAATTTTGGTTTTATCTGTCATTTAATTTAGATGACATATCTAAGGGTCATCTAAGGGCAGATAAATGCCCACCAGCCATCCAGAATTTTCTGGATGCAGAATAGGAACCCCACCACAAAATAAAACAAAACCTTTACAGCATGATATTGCTGACTGTATTGCCACCAAACGCCAATTAGCATATTCTAGCAGTGGCAATTAAGTTCTTTGTGTACCTTTTTGGTAGATGGCCCACTAGCTGTACACCAGAACTCCTGAGTGTTACTTTCATATGTAGATGCTATTTTAGCTAAATGCTGAGCCAAAAGTGTTCCAATGTGTGTCTGAAATGTTCTGTGGTGTTCTAATGTGTATCAGTGTTTTTCAAGCAGTACTAACTGTCCTCCCCCTTTTAGAATGGGCCCCTTCCCCTGCAGTACCGCGTCCAGCCCACTTGTAAGCGCCACCGACCGTCCAGCGCTTCTGTACTGTCCCCACTGCCCCACTCGGACGGCGTCTCCGAGAGCGACTCGCAGAGCGATAAGCTGCTCAGTCCGCCGGCCACCCCGCCAGGGCAGTCGTCCCTCCCGACCTCAGCCCAGTCCAACCCTGGTGCTGCTCAAAGCAGCAGCGCTCAGGGGCGCCCCCTGGCCAACGTAGCTGGCAACAGCAACAACAACAACAGCAGCAGCAGCAGCAACAGCAGTCAGAAGAACTGCAGCCACGGTCAGGTCGGAGATGTGTAGCTCACAACCTCATGACGCTCTTCAAAACTCTCATCCATCTGAACTCATACCCAGTCCTTACATTGGTGGAAAGAGTCTCAAGGCTGAGAGAATGCAGAAGTACAAGACTGAAACAACTGTCTGCTCTATTGACAGTGATTGCACAGACCAGACCTATCGCCTTTTTGTATACAGAATGTGTATAAATGTATATATTGCTGTATGATACAAGGAATTGTATACATTGAAATGGTATGGAGGGCATGTGTATTGTGGGACAGTAGCACTGTCTTATCTACATTACACACACACACACACACAGACAAGAAGTTATTCAGAAATGTGGATATAGAATACCATCATGCTCACATCTATAGCAGACTATTGATGTATGTACACACAATATGCCATGTTATTATTTTATTTTTTGTATGGAAAAAAGATGTATTATTATTTAACCCATGACTCAGCGATGCAGTCAGTTGCATTTGTCATCAGTGTGTTTTTTTTTTTTTTTTTTTTTTTTTTTTTTTTTTAAATCACTTTATAAATGCACTACAATTAGAATGTAATCAGAATGCTTCTTGCATAAAAGGCAGCTGGAATTATAAATACTGCATTTAGTGCTTTTTGTAGTCAACTGAAGGCTCAAAGCCCTTTACAATTACATACCTTTAAAAACTGCTTTTACAGTACAGTAAACCTGAGTCAATTAACATGTTACAAACAGGCCACAAGCTGAACATGACCAAAAGCACTTGACAAAGTGAAGCATTCAAGTAAAAGTCCCTTTCAGGGAGCTTAACTGTAATACTATACAATTACTATTACTATAATTGTATCAAACAAGAGATATTCTGTATTTATTTTATAGCGCTGCATGTTACAATGTATGTTCCTTAAGGCAGTAAAAAACACCTGAGTTTTACTTCTTTGTCCTGTTTTTGTTGGTGAAATGTGGGTGCATTGATGTGTTGATACAGGTAGGTCACGGTCCGTTGCCCATCTCTGACTGGAGAGGTGTGCAGTGTTAGGATAGTTCAGGCAATATATAGGCCACTCTCCCAGTATGTTTTTTTAACACAGACCCACTACACAGACGCAAAGGATCTACTGACCCCAGATCTGTAAGGAGTGAAACCTGACTCTCAGCTGTGCCTCCGGAGCATACAGACAATCTAGGCAGCCAGAGTACATAGTTAAACTACATTATCCCAACAAGTAATGAAGAGAAATCTTTGGTTTGCTGTTTCAGCTAAATGTCATTTTGATTCAATTAAAGCTACAAATATATCTTCAAATGTTGATACAAAACGTGGCCAACACATTGGTGGTATAAAAGTAAATAAAATGGTTTTGCAAACAAAAACTGATCACTGCTCAGCAGCACCTGTACAGTAAATATTTTTTTTATTCTACTCTGTCCACTGAAGTATGACCAATGTGCACAAGTTATTGTGTACACACACACACACACATATATATATATATATGTGTGTGTGTGTGTGTGTGTGTGTGTAAAATCAAGAATGATGCAATATGTTTTCAGTCACAAACATGATTTGAACGTGAACTTCACTTAACTACATGGCATTTACTTTCAGGAAGACTTCTGTGGCAGGAGGAAGTCTTTGATGGAACGGAAGATGACTTTGAAGTGGGTACCATCGCAGTAGGGTGGGTTGCCCGTGTGCTTGCATCCGCATAGCATGGCGGTGGTGTCCTTCTCCAGGACGAAGCGCAAGGGAGGGAGGTCAGGGGCCAGCGTCTTGTGGGTACCGTCACAGAAAGGCTGGGCGTGTTGACAGAACAAGCGAGTGACATGACGTGATACGATGAAGGGGAGAGAAGAAAAAGAAAGACGGGTCTCAAAGAAAGTCACGCACCCATGACAGCAGAGTAACACGATGGAGAGATATCAATATTCAATAATTATCAATATTACAATTTCATGTAAACACCTCTTGCAAATATCTGACCTTAATATACTTTAATCCACTTTGGAAAACATCTGTAGTTACAAAGCAGTTTTCTGTGGTGTTTTAGACAAGACTCACTTGCTTCTTGCTGTGGCCACATGCACACCAGGAGTGGCGCTTGCCCCCAGTTAGCTTCACTCGGTAGGGCAGCTTGGATGCCACAGCTGGCTTAGACTTCTGACAACAAAGCTGAATGTGAGCAACATGAGACAAAAATTAATTCAGGAAGGTCCATGTGCCAACAAACAGCACTTATCTGAGGGCCTGCTGTTGGCCTGTTTTAGCCTCCACAAATTTCAGTGTGTACGAAACCTGAGACATGACAATGAATGATAGATTAGGCATACTTGTTTAACAACACTATGTGATGTCTCCACAACAATACGGGTTTACAGAGTCTGTAAAGTTCTGTAACTCCACAGGACTCTATGGGAGTTTACTTGGCAGAGGGACCTGAATTCAAATGAATATTTCAGGTTCAGGCCCACTGGAGCGATTATAATTTCAACCCACATCCACATTTCCACATTTCTAACAATGGCATTTTGAGGTGCCTAGGAAACATCAGCAAGTAGTATGCTTGCAATAAATGAAATCCAACTGTACATTAGTCTAAAGGTCAAGCGAGGCAGGACCAACGGGTACAAACAAATTCTTTTACTATGCCCGGGCTGTTTGCTTACCAGGGTGAGCCTAAACAGGCAAAGTAATTTGTTTGGTGTGCTTGTCATAACAATCCTTTGTGGCACTGGAGCTCAGCAGCAGTATGTATGAAGGTCACCACAGCACAGACTCGCTCAAAATGAATACTGTATTACTGTGCCGGGGTTTCGTTAATGTTTCTACTTTGAAATATTAAACAGTGTTTAGGAGGTTTTTTGCCGTTGAACTATGCCATCCACACACATGCAAGCCACTGATGTATGTATGGGTGAGGAGGGAACATGAAGGAAAAGGACAACTCTAGCGCAGAAGCCATTCAAAAAGAAACCAGCTTTAAGGACCCAGTCAAAACGAGTTGGCCGGCCAACTTCCAAGAGTGAAATGTTATAAATGCATACTTACTCGTGCTGCAGTGAAGCATATAATCCCTGGTCGTACAGCCGTCGACGTAAGCAAACATTTTGATACAAGGAGTGCACTCATTTTCTTTAAGCAATGTAGTTAGGTTATCTTCAGTTCCCGTCAAATATGTGCAGCTTCACACTCACAATCTTTCAGGACTAAAACGTGTGAGCCCAGTGCGTCAATGCTTTCGAATGTTGTAGTTCTTCACGACGAAATTCGGTTCTCTAGAAGTACACTGCCCACCTTCCTTCAAAGGTACCAACACGGGTGAATGTTTACAAAGTCATTATACTGTAATCTACGGGTGCATCCGGTTTTCGTCTGCACAGGCGCTCTAACAGGATAGGTGGAGCATTTGAGCCAACCAATTCACTTGTCCTGAATCTGTAACCAATCAAAACAGAGATCCGTTCCAAAGAGGTCAGATTTTGAAGACGTTATTGGGATGATAATTTGATATAATAAAGGCGTGTAAACATATTCACATCAGCCCTGGCTGGCATAGAGGAGTTGCTGATGTACATACATTTTATCTGTAAAAACACACTCAGAAAGACCATGACCGTGTTTTGTACTTTTTTTAATAATACAAAATTCAGCACAAGATGGGGAAAATGGTGAAATCCAATATATAGACCAATATAGGCATTACTTTACATACAATAGAACTATACATGAAAATCATGAGGTTCAAAGAAAAATATGTACAAATCACATATTTAAAATATACAGAGAATAGTTTATCCTGTTTTCCTTCTTTGGAAAGGGTTTTGGAAAGAATCTAGCGCACAAAAAAATACAGAGACCTTGTTGCTGGTGTAATGTATCAGAACTTTTACATAAAAACAGAAGAAAGAAACCATAGTAGTTTTCTGTTTGGTCCCAAACATCCCTAAGTACTCAACCCTACTCAGGCTATATGGAGTTTGGGAGTGTCTTAGCGGGCCCTGACTTTTCACTCATGCACATCAGATTGTTTGTCCAACAATCAATCCATCCATCCATCCATCCATCCATCCATCCATCTCTCACGCTCTCCTCGTATGTTGCTCATCTCCTCATGAAGTTCTTCTCCAAGGATGCAGGGGTCCGCTGAATGGAGTGGATGTTTCTCTTGACCCGGTCCTCCAGAGAGGAGGAGGCAGCACTTTCCAGTTTCATATCACTGTGCAAGCACGCACACACACGCACGCACACACACACACACACACACACACACACACACACACACACACACACACACACACACACACACACACACACACACACACACACACACACACACACACACACACACACCCACACAAAGGCAAGAGATTAAAATAATTAGGAATGTAAATGTATGTTAAATGATTGAATGAGTCAGTTACTATTCAGCATTACTACTTAGGGCAATTATCACATTAATTAATTATCACATTATAAAGAATACTGACACACACACACACACACACACATACGCTACATACACGACCATTTAACATGACAACTTCACTTCCATGTGTGAACAAAATCTATGTGTGAACAAAAAAGCCACTAAGCACACGGTATAAGTGCAGCCCTAGCTGAGACACTGACTGGATGAATCTGGCGTGGCGCTCCTGTTTGCTGTCCCGCGCCCTCTCCTGCTCATCCTGTTGTTTGTAGCGCCGCACATTGCTCTCCCTCTCCTCGTCTCGCTGCTGAGCAAAGTCCATCATCTGTCGCCTCCTCCTCTCCAACTCCTCTGCGGAGAGATTTCTGGTCGAGGAAAACAACAAGACAAATAAATAAACAAACACACCTATCACTTATTATTCCTCACACTGAAGAGTTCAGATGCAGGTCTCAAAATGGCATCTCCAATATTAAAGCTACAATGTCAAAAATCTACATCAGACATTAATTATTCTACTTATTATTTATTTCAAATCTACATACATCATTTTTCCTGACAGCACGGTCCATAAAATCCATGCAATGTGTTAAACAGCTCATACTTAGTGCGGTTTGCGCTCTGTGGCCGCTGGTAGCGTGGTTTGGGCGGGCTGGGAGGTCTCCGGGGTGGGCCTCTACGCTCGCCATCACGGGATGAGTTGCTGTCCCGGTGGGTGCGGTGGGGAGAGCGGCTCCGATCCCGCTGATGATGCCCAGCGGAACGCTCATTGGGCGCCGAGCAATGATGGGAGCGGCCGTTTAGAAACTGGAAGAGCAGAGGGGATAGGTGAACATACCTGTGAGCACAGTAAGTGCGAAGAGAAGAACAGGTCTGATTGTGAAAAAACACTACCTGGTAAAACACACATTTTTAAAACACTACCTGGTCATTTAGGCCATCTACGCAATGACATAGCCTGCCTGTAGCATGTATGTGTGTGTGTGTGTGTGTGTGTGTGTAAAATACTAAAATAATGACCTCAGATTAATTTTGTATGTAATGGACAAATGGACTGGGATTGCAGTGAAACAAATGGCAAATGGCTGGTTGTGTAAGGGCTTGAACTGCAAAGGAAGATTCAAGATTTTTGCATTTCAGAGGTCTTGAATCAGGTCCATCTTATCTTCTGTTCCAGCTTTTAATTATAATGATTTCGGAGTGATGAAGAATCATTCTTAATTACCATATCATTAGGCTATACATTCATAAGAAAATATATTTTTGTTTGTTTTATGTTTTTTCTTTAGACCTGTATGTATCTTCAATACAGCTTTATCATTAAACCATTTAACCATTAAACCATACTCCTCATTTGATATTCAAGGCAAAAATGCATTATTTTATGCATTTATGCATATATGCATTATTGCCACTGAACAACTGATTTTCAACCTTTCTTTGCAACAGTAACAGGTGTTGGCATGTCGAAAAACACTGATGTTTGCTCAGCTTTGCGTATCTGCATGAGTGAGTTTTTCTTTAGTTTGATCATAGATTACAGCTGAAAAGTTGTAATCTACGAAAAAGTTTCTCCTCAAAGTCTCTGAGCAAGACTCATTCGGTCATGCAGTCACAGTCCATTGCAGTGCATTGGAGACTTCTGTATCCCGAATATGATTGGATATGAAGTACCGGCTTTATGCTCATTTAAACACCGTATCCTGAATATTATCAACACCGGGTCAAGGGATACTGAAGTGCATGTTATTCTTTTACACCACTCAAGGCTAATTTTTAATTTCTCCAGTTGTAGGCCAATGAGACGCTGCTGGTTTAACACAAACGTAACACCAATTCTTCCATATTATTATAGGCTATATTGCTGAACATTGAAAAGTTTGCGTGAGGAAAGATGTGTGACGTGAAAGCCTGTGAGTTGCGTGAAGATACAAACCTGTAGCCCATAGCCAGGCCTGTGATGGTGATGAGATGAGGGGGGAGAGGGAGAGCCGTCTTTGGTATGGGACCTGACAGGGGAGGGAAAGGAAGAGAGGGAGGGATGGGGGGTTGACAGTGAGAGAGAGAGAGGGGGGGGGGGTGAGATATCACTCCATCATTTATAGCAGCATCACTACTAGTGTTTTTAACTGTAACTAATGCTGTCAGTCTTGCTGAAAAACACAACAGTTTAGTCAGTTCTGAGTTATTTCACCACCTGTAATTAATTATACCTCCTCTAAAACTTTTCTATGCTACTTGAAAATCTACTGTACATTACAAACTACACCGAATACAAGTGCCAATAAACCACTTGGTGGCAACTCTTACACATTAAGCTGATACATACAGTGCCCAGCATAAATGAGTACACCCCCTTTGAAAAGTAACATTTTAAACAATATGTCCATGAAAACAAAAAAAATATTTCCAAACTTTTCACAGACTAAGTTTAATATCACATCTGCGTAGCATACAACACAAAAGTTTGCGTAATAATATAACTTGGATTACATATTTTTCAGTTTTAAATTAGGGGGGAGCAAAAATGAGTACACCCCACTGAAAGTCTCAGGGCAAAGCAAGATTTTAGACTACAAAAGTCTGATTTACAGAGAATTCAACCACAGGCGAGTCTAATTATTCAATTAGTCCAGAAGATAGTTGACTATAAAAGGGTGTTACTCTAAGAAAACCCCTCCCCATTTCCTGCTGTCAGCAATGGCACCACATGGAAGAGAAATGACAAGACCTGAGAAAGAAAATTGTTTCCTCACAACACAAAGGTGAAGGCTACAAGAAGTTCAGCCAAGCTTTACTTATTAGTCAGAATACTGTAGCAAAAGTGGTACAAAGATTTAAGAAAAATGGAACTGCAACCATGTGACAGATGTCTTGGTCGTCCATGGAAGTTAACACCTCGACAGGAGCGTCTTCTGATGAGAAGGGTTGAAGAAAATCAGCACACAAGTTCAGTACAGTTAGCTAAAGAAGTAGAAAGCCAAACGGGGGTAACTGTTTCCTGTGACACAGTACGCCGTACACTGCAGAGGAATGGCATGCATGGATGCCGTCCACGAAAGAAGGCTCTCTTAAAGCCCAGGCACAAAAAAGCCCACCTAGAGTTTGCCAGGGCCCATGCTGACAAAGATGAAGGCTACTGGGATGCTGTATTGAGGAGTGATGAGACCAAAATTAATGTTTTTGGAACTGATGGCTTCAAAACTGTATGGCATCGCAAAGGTGATCAATACAAAGAAAAATGCATGGTGCCTACAGTGAAGCATGGTGGTGGCAGTGTCCTTATGTGGGGCTGCATGAGCTGCATTTCATTGATGGCATCATGAATTCAGAGATGTATTGCTCTATACTGAAAAAGAAAGTGCTGCCATCACTCCGTGCACTTGATCGTGGTGCACTTTTCCAACATGACAATGATCCTAAACACACATCTAAGGTCACTGTTGGCTTTCTGAAGAGGAACACGGTGAGAGTGATTTAGTGGCCAAGCATGTCACCTGTTCTGAACCCAATCAAACACCTATGGGGAATTCTGAAGAGATAAGTGGAGCATCACTCTCCATCCAACATCCAGTCTCAAAAACAGGTCATTATTGAAGAATGGAAAAAGACTGATGTTGCAAAACATTGCCAACTTGTTCATTCCATGCCCAGAAGACTTGGTGCCGTCATTAAAAATCATGAAGGCCATACAGAATACTAGATGCAGTAGTTCCGTTGGAGGTGTACTCATTTTTGCTCCCCCCTAATTTGAGTAAAACTGAAAAATATGTAATCTAAGTTATATTATTAAGCAAACTAAGTATGTTACACAGATGTGATATTAAACTTAGTCTGCGAAATGTTTGGAAATATTTTCTGTTTTCATGGACATATTGTTTAAAATGTTACTTTTCAAAGGGGGTGTACTCATTTATGCTGGGCACTGTATACTTGAGAAGCTTCTTCACTAAGTTTGCCACAGTCGTTAGAACACAAACTCATAAATACTGTGGTTACCGTGGTTTTCGGTCGTCCTCTTCAGAGCTGGAGCTGGAGCTCCTCCTCTTGTGTTTCTTCTCTTTTCTCTTCTCCCTCTTTTCCTCCTTTCTATCCCTTTTGTCCTTCTTCCGCTTCTTCTTCTTCTCTTTCTTGTCAAGATTTTGACGAAGCTGAGATAAAAAAATAAAGAAATGACCCAGCAGATTTCAGTGCTTTAGCTTAAAGATTTCAGGCCTGTGTGAGAGGCTGGGCCACTAACAAAAACAAAATTCATCCACTTACAATAAAAACAGACATACAGACACAAACACAAAACAAATGAACACCAAATCACCCTGCTATAATGAACCTATTGAACGCACCATTTCTTTGATCTTCTTCATCTTCACTGGGTTTGTGAGAACCGACCGCTTCTTCTCTTCCTCACGCTTACTGAAAGACAACAATAAACAGGAGACATGATTTATTATTGGCTTATTTTAGAAAGGACAAAGACAAGTACTCTACCAAACAGGAGTGCATTTCCCCAAATGTAGCAACTCACTGGTTTTGGGAGATGCCCCCTAGATCATTAAACAGTATGAAGGTGAAGAGGGTTGCTGCACTGCAGCTAATAGTTAGTTACTATTACACAGTCCATTGGGACAACTGAGTGATGTGATTCTTATAAGACTCTCTTTAGTGTTGTATAAAGTACCCGATATTTAGTGTTGTATAAAGTCCCACTTTAACAAAAGTACAGATACCCTACCGAAAAAATACTTGTCACCCATTAGCATGTTACTCAAGTCTAAAAATATATTGTATTTACTGTACTTGAGTATGAGAAGTAGTAATCTACACTTAAATGTACTTAAGTAATGAAAGTAAAACTAGATTTTAAAAATCTGCTTAAAAATGCATCTAACAATAAATTTAAAACACACACACAGTCAGATTGAAAAATGGTGCCAACATCACTTTTACAGGTTTAATAGAGAATTTGTTGCGCTTTTCCAATGCTTGCACAAATCAATTTCATCTGATACCTGTAACTATGCTGCCAACTGAAAATGTAGGGGAGTCATGTATGTGATTAAATCAGGAAATGTAGTGAAGTAAAAGTTGACAGATTTTTACAACTCGAGTAAAGTATAGACAATCCCAAAACATACTTAAGTACTGTAGTGAAGTATTTTTACTTAGTTACTATACATTTCTGATGCAAGAATCTACAATACATCACTGTCAGATGATATTGTTCTGATGGCAACAACTTCTCACCTCAAATATTTAAAACAATGTTCAGAGCAAGACAAAACACTTTGCCAAAACACCTTAACCTACTCTGGGGTCAAGAATTCTACTGACCGGATTTCAAACAGTGGGTCCTCCCTAATCTTGGCAGCCATGTCCAGGCTGGATGTGGTGGCACTGGGGTTGAAGATGGAGCCTGGCAGCAGCCCGGTCTCAGCCGAGGGGCCACTCTCTGGCTCCTCATATTGCTGAAGGATCTGCTTGTCAATGGGGCGACCAAGCAGGTACTCATCCCGTGAGATCTGACCCCCTGGCCCTTGGTACATCCAGTCCAGACGGTCATCTTTTTTCCTAGAATAAAAATAAGTAAGATTGTGTAGGATTGATGTATTTAATCCAAGTAAAAACACGTAGGCTACATTTACCGACGAACACAAACGTACAGACAAGCAGCTTACTTCACTGCACCCGTTTCCTCTGCGAATCTTGTCAGCTCTTCACGCGCTCTTTCATCTTTTAGCTCCTTCTGAAGTTCTTCTATCTTCTTTCGTTCTGCCTCATGCTTCTGTTCAGCTTTCCAGACACGCTCGATGTTCTTTAATGTTTGCGGATGCCAACTCTTCTTCAAGTTCTGAGAAAGACATTTGTTTTATATCATCAAAATTCTGCATCGTTTCACTTTAAATTTAAAACAAAACCTAGACACGATTTCAAATTAAACCGCTATTGTAGATACATATGGCCTTTCCCCTGGAGATTACAGTCGTGTTCTAAAGAGCTCTGAAAATTTTAACTGTTATTTAGAAACTGGTCGTCAAGGTTAACGTTATCACTTTCGTTGTAGACAGCCCCAGACAATGTGTTTTTGTGGCGTATTTTGTGGCGTACTGGCTAACTTTGCTTATTTACAGTTAAGTATCAAAACTGAAATTCGTATAGTTTTGAAGTTTAACTATTGACTACATTAGCTGCTAGCTAACATTTGGGCATACGCGTCGTACAGGTCGTACAACACAGAAAATTACACTTTGACGTTACTTACAAGATCCCCACCTCCCATTCTGCCGACAGATGTTAACTTTTACAGAGATTAAAAACGATGTTGATTAAAAATAATTCGCTCCAAGTTTACACTAAAGCAACAACGGTTGTTTATCAGTCTACGACGACTCCATACTGTCGTCCCGGAAACAGACTGCATTAACATCCGGGGCAAGAAATATTACAGGGCTAATCAGACCTCCAGAGCAGACCTCCTTTAACTATGGTGCAGACCAGAGGCAGGATCATGGGAAGGTCCAGAGATTTGGTCTGATATTTTGTGGCCTAGGCTACTAATAGTGAATAACTGGTCTAAAAAGAACTTGGGAACAGAACAGTTGTTGAAATAAATAAATCAATTCTAGACAGTCAGTGTCAGTGAACATCCCACTCAACTAATCACACCAGCCATGTCAGTAAAATACATTTATTGACGGTAAAATTGTAGTCATCTAAATGGTTTTCATAGTACATAAAAAATATCAAAATACTTTACAGGAATTCTTAAAATCTAAATATTGGCAAATTCATCTCGAATAATTTCCGTAAAGAAAGAAAAGTGACATTACAGATCCTAAATCTTTTGATGAAGTGCCTTTTTTTTTACTCCTTTGAACCTTTTCAGTCTTCAGTGAATGAAATCAATGCATGTATAGGCTATCATATGCATAGTCTAATCATGATGTTTCAATCAGAGGTTATCTGCATTTAATGCTAATCATGACCCAACATGGTTTTATTTCTTTCAAACTTAATTTAGACAGCTATTTAAATATGTGTAATACAAAGGGGTACATAAAACAGCATACATTATTATCTTAGTTAACAAAAACCTAAAAGCTTACAAAGTGTATTTCAGTTTAAATCTGTACTCTTAAAAAAAAAAAAAAAAGAAAAATAAACAAACAAATATTTTTTTTTCCTTTGGGCCAGGAAGCCCCAGTGCAACATAAGAGGGATGCTTTTGCATCATTTCCTCTTGATATCACTTCATTCTCTTTACCCTTGAGTACTTGTCAAAACATTTAATATGCCACGAACCAATTTCCCAGCATGCTTTATGTTACATTGTCAGAACTGAATATCATCACTTACAAAAAAAAAACAAAACAGTTAACTATGGTAAAGTACATAGGACTTTGTTTACTGACATTTACCCATCTCCAAATAAAAACCATTTAGTTTCCAACTGCCATCCAGTGAGCTTAGTGAGAAGTTGGAAATACCGAAACACAAGCAAGCTAACAGGTAATATGTTGAATTTCTGCATTCGTCAGGGACTGCACACTAGCCTGCATGAATGCACATAAATGTAGTACTCTGTCTAGGCTAGGTTGTAAGGCAACAGAGAGTGAGCGCTCAACACAAGGGGCTGGGGTGGGGTTAAGTATGAGGGTTGTGAGTATGCATCATCACACTCATTGTACAACACAAGGGGCTGGGGTGGGGTTAAGTATGAGGGTTGTGAGTATGCATCATCACACTCCTTACACAACACAAGGGGCTGGAGTGGGGTTAAGTATGAGGGTTGTGAGTATGCATCATCACACTCATTGTACAACACAAGGGGCTGGGGTGGGGTTAAGTATGAGGGTTGTGAGTATGCATCATCACACTCATTGTACAACACAAGGGGCTGGGGTGGGGTTAAGTATGAGGGTTGTGAGTATGCATCATCACACTCATTGTACAACACAAGGGGCTGGGGTGGGGTTAAGTATGAGGGTTGTGAGTATGCATCATGACACTCCTTACACAGGAGGGCACCATGTACAACCAACCAACGCACATTGACAATCAGTTCTCTTTCAGGGCAAATAAAATGAAATAAAAATAAAATTAACGCCCTTTTAGTGCAGCTATGGGCAACAGGTAGACAAGAAAAAAAAATTAATAACATATCTGCTCCAGAAACTGTGGCCTAACAAAGAAAGACCAACTGTAGATGAAGAGATCACACATTAGAAAGGGGTATAGCACTGTGGACCACCACTTGACACTATACTGGTGGGAACATAATTGCACATACACCATCTTACTTGGATGAATTTTGACCCCGTGCTGAAATGGTTCTAAAACAATAATTATCTTAGCAGTTAGACACATAAGCTACTAGTGATGTGATTTAGGGCAATGCAAAACAATGGGGCGTGGTCTGTCAAAACCTGCACTTGCAAGACACTGGATTAAATTGTCCTCAGCAAGTGCAACTATAAGAATATTGTTTTTCTTTTGTTGTTGTTATTATTATTATTATTATTATTATTATTATTATTATTATTATTATTATCAGTAATTGCCTCAAAATCTCTTCATTCTACAGCATCTAAGAGCCACACATTGCTGTCACTGCACCAATACAAGACGGAGTAAAAACAAACAAACAAAAAAAACAAATCACTTTGGACTTCTCTGTGAATTTATCACAAACATTAAGGCATCAACTAAGCTGCTCAAAGACAACTATAGTCTTTCAGTTTATATAAAACATCCTAATGAAATGACCACAGAATAATCAATATACCAATACAAGAAAAAAAAACATTTAACACCTCATAACAGTGTGCAAAACATCGATTATATATCACTACCTAATCCCTACCGCTTCCTAATCAGTACCATGCCTTATTGGATATGGTACTTCTTCTTGGCTAAAAGCTGAATATTAGCACAATATACGGTACACAGCTGTACATAGGGCCATTTTTAGTGAGACGTTGCTCGGGGGTTATTAATTTATCTATATTTACACAGGTTTTAAAGTCAGAACTGTTTGGTTCATTTTAATCAGGGGGTGTGTGTGTGTGGGGGGGGGGGGGTTATAAAATAACTACTTAAGGTGCAGTCCCCAGTTTCAAACCTTTTTGTATGTTTAACTTTTTTTGTCTTGCACATTTAGACAAATTCAACAAACTGTTAATCATGTTTGCTGTTCAGTATCTGTGGATAAAAACTAAAAAACAAAAAGTGGCATGAACCAAACCATACACAACACTCGCCAATCAGCAAGCTGCTTCAGGACCATGAAAGGGGTGTAATTCCACTGGCTGCTGAGCACTTTAGCACCAATTCAACATTCTGAACAACCACATTACAAACAGAATTTCTGCTGGGGGGGGCGTCTTTTTGTTTTTGGTGTGTGGAAGGCCCACACTAGCATGTATGTACTAATGAGTTTAGGTAAAGGACAGTACTTTTTTTTTTTTATGTATCTAACGCAATGTTGTGTGCTTTTGTGATGAATTAATTTGTGTCAAAGAAACATAAATGTGGCCTTTGTCACAAAATCAAGAAACATTGTAAGAAGAAAATTTTCAGATGCTCTCTCACCAGTTTCAAACATTCTGACCAGCACTAGGGACAAGGAAGAAAACAGCCAGTGTAAACCTCAGGGGGACACAGGGAGCAGAAGACATGAGGTTGCTTGGGGGAGGAAGACAGCCTGGGGTAGGACTGAAGAAGGAAGTGACGCACGCATCATCATCACCATCATCATTGTCGTCATCATTGTCATCGTCCGCATCATTATCAAACACAGCTTTCCTACTTTGACAAAACGACCACGGCTAACACAAAGAGCCAAGCGCTAAGAAGCCTTGGCTTCTCTCACTGAGGGCTTTGGTGAGGCTGGAAGACATGGCCAGTGCTCTGGGGTTTCGGAAAATGTCAGTCCACAACAAGCTGAGCTGGAACACCGCCAGTATCAATGACCAGAGTCTCTAGTTCAAATAAAAAATATATAGAATTATAATAGCAATAATAACAACAAGAGTCACATCATTAATAATAATAATAATAATAATAATAATAATAGGTATGGACACAAACTGACAAATAAAACAAATTAGTGCAAACTGAGATATAGATCAGACCATCACTGTTCTCCGTTCTCCTGAAAAAAGCTGCCTATGTGTTTTTGCCTATAAAAAAATGCAGATAATGTAGAAAACGATAAAACAAACTACCACTGTCTTTTTTCAGATCTGACTCCCAAAGCCAGTGCCATAATAATACATTCACTGAGGAAGTGGTGGTGGAGGAGGAGGAAGAGGACGGGAGAAGAATGGGTTGAATAGAGAAGAGAGAGAGAGGAGAGGATAATGAAGGAGCTGCAGATTCTGGGTGGAAAGAATTGAGGCAAAACTGAGGCGGGATCGTTTTCCTATCCCACAGAAGGAACATCTTTAGCTCAGGTCAGCGAATGACGTCATCCATTCTTGTCCCCTCCCTTGTCTCCAACTGACTGAAAAAAAACCCCAAACATTTTGTCAGATGCAGCACGAACACAATTTGAACATGATCTAAACCAGAATATATGGCTGGGGGGCCAGACCCGGCCTTTCACATCATTTCATGCAGCCCAACTGAAAAATCTTGAAAAGAATCGTAGCTATGTGGCCTGCTTGAAAATAGTTTTAACAATGTGCAGAATAATTATTGCGTTTCCACAATGCAATACTGGCAGCTCTGTATGCATAGAATGTCACTACTAGCTTCATGGAACTGCTTACAGACAGGAAAGGAAGACAAAATTAAGTGGTGAGGAAGTCAGAACACGGAACACAGGCGCATTAGAACTGTGCTGGTGATGGTCAGAAACAACAAGAAAATGTGTTCTATTTTCACCCGACTGTCTGTGGTCACGCATGTAGACACAATGCTTGTGTGGCCCATGATAAAAATGAGTTTGACACTCCTGATCTAAACAGTAGCAAGCATTTATCCATATCTGTATCTACATTCTATACTCTGTATATCCTATGAGTGGCTGAATCTCACCCAGTGCCCCTCCGCCTCAAGCCCAAAGCCCTAAGCCCTGAACAAAAGACATAATAGTAAGACTTAATCGGGTTGGGTCCTTCTCTACGATGTTCCCCTATTAGGTTTTGGCCACTACAGTAACACAGCCATGTCATTCCTAATGATGTGCAAAGCAGCAGACCATAATTGACATTTCTCCTGCCTGCTTTGTCATTTGTCCCGTAATTTACAGAGCCTAAGCCTCAATCAAATAAATATGTTTCCCCCGGCTCGTCGGTCAAAAAAATCTGGATTGTGGTACTCAAATATTGGCAGGTATGCAGCAGATTGAGCATACTGGCAACAGGACTTAATCCGAACAAATCATGAACCAGTAGGGGCAACGTAACACCAAACTTACAGTTATCACTGCGAACATGTCATAAAATAATCCATTAGCTAAGCCCTCTGGAAGCTGAAAAACAAGACCCGTCCATCTCCGCTGTCTCAGTTACATCTTCTTAATTTAGTCTGATAGTCTGATCTGTGTTTTTATGATCCCAACTATTCCTGATAATTTTCTTGCTGTTGAGTCTCTGTGTATTTGTGGCCAACAGCTATTTTTACAGTAAAGACCTGGGGGGAGAGTGAATTCACGACCTTTGGCATTTGCTAGCACCACACACATGCTAACAGCAAGTCATGCATGTCTATCTATGCATGCAGAGGAAACTAGCAAGGTGGTGTTGAGACGGGGTTGGCTACATACGCTTGGCTTGTGGAGGGAGTTCTCCTGCAGACCAAAGAGTGCAGCGTTGTTCCCCTGGCCAGCCTGAAGGGAAGAGGTGCTGGTCTGGGGCAGCAGGTTGGGGGATGCGTTCATGAGGGGTGCGGTGGCGGTGGCGGTGGCCGAGGGGGGCAGGCCACCCCCCAGGGAGAGACGCTGGAGGTCGCGCTGCCGCTGCTGCTGCTGCTGGAGCATCTGGTAAACCACCATCTGCTGCTCCTGGGGACAGAAACCGACAAATACACACACACACACATACACACACCGCCAGAGCATATGCACACACACACACACACAGATTGAATGTAAAATACATTTAGCATCTTTATATCTTACCATCAGACACAACTAGTGTCATGGGTACTGAGACGGAGGGGTAAGAAGTATACTAGAGGAAGAAGACGAAGAGGAACAGAGAGAAAGAGAGTGAGATAGAGAGAGAGGGAGTCACTTACCGGAGTGAAATGTTTTAAGACAAGAAACTCTTGGAGCTGCTGCTGCTGCTTCTGAAGCAAAAGCTGTTTCTGGTGTTCAGAGAGATGGGAGGACCTGCAGCCACACCAAAACCATAATATTACTTTACATACAACTTTGTGGCTACTACGCTACTGTCAGCAAAATATGATATGACAATGATTCTCACAATAGTGTGATGAAATAAGCAAAACAACAACAGAAATAAGCATTTTATGGAGGTATTATCTCGCAATAAAATATCTTGTTATCTTGTTGCTGTTGTGGAAACGCTACTACTACAACTGCTACTACTAGCATCATACTACTACTAGTAGTATTAATCCTACGTAAACTGTGCTACATTATTCTATGCCGATACAGCACTGATCCATACTGTGGCCCATAGCAGTGCTGGGTGTTACTGGCCCACAGTAGTGCTGGGTGTCACTGGCCCATAGGAGGGCAGGGTGTTACTCACGGGCTCAGGTTCTTGGGCAGCTGCAGGCCCTGAGTCAGCACCTGTGGGGTGAGGGCTGGAGGCTGGGGCTGCAGTGCGGGCAGCTGGCTCTGGGGGACGCTCTGAACCTGCATCTGAGCCTGGGCTTGCGCTGCAGCCCCAATCACGCCGTTCAGGCCGCCCATCACCCCGTTCATCCCTGCCGCCAGCTGGGGGCCTCCAGCCAGGCCGTCCATCAGACCACCCACGCCACCAACGGAATTGCCCATGCCGATCCCCATGGCCAGGCCGTCGCTCAGGGCTGCCCGGCCCAGCCCGTTGAGCATGGGCTGGCTGAAGGAGGCGGGGCTCTGCTGGGGAGGAGGGGTGCTCTGGAAGGAGAAGGAGGAGCTACTGCGAGAGGGACTGCCTGAGTGAAGGTCCTGAGAAAATAAAAGAGAGAGAGAAAGAGAGAGAGCACAGGAGAAACACACCCAGGTGACTCAAGTTAAAATGTACTTTACATGAACAGGATCCAACATGTTCCCAATTGGCTAACAACATGGCGTTGTTATCATAAGTTGCAGCAGTGATTGACAGTTCTTATCAGCCTCCATCTTTTATTTACATACTATATTTTACTTTATTTTTCTTAAAACAACAGTATGTTGGGATATGCATAAATATTCAGTACAAAACAGTGTAGAGATGCAGTATATTCTTCAGAGACTGAAAGAGGGTTTAGAGACTGCTCTGGAGCTAGGGGGCAGTGTTGCTCATTAAAGTAAAAAAAAAAAAAAAAAACAGGCCTCAGGGCTTTGATCATAGTCCTCACAGAAGACTTTGAATAATAGCACACTGCACTTGACAAGAACAGCGTTCTGCATTTATTACAATCAAACACTGCATGCATGTCTGGTTAAAAAAAGAGACATTTGATTTTACATGTATCATGTAAAATCATGTATTTTACAAGGTTAGATCAGGAGAAAAGGGAGAGCACAGTAGGAGAGTAGGTACACAGGAAGGAAAGGATTGCAATTCTGAGGAATAACTTGCACAGATCAAGAGAGGGAGGAGGGGGGTGTGGATGGGAGGAGGGGAGGTGTGGATGGACAGTTGGTGGAGTGATTGGATGGAGGGATGTGTTGCTCACCTCAGAGGAGGCTATGAAGGAGTTGTCGCTGAGGAAACTACTCTTGGTGAGGGGACTCTTACTGGAGCTCAGGGGGTCTGAGGGGAGGGAGGTACACACACAGACTTAGAGTGGTGGGAGGTGGGGGGCCCACACACAGACACACACACATACACAGTGAGACACACATGCACACACACGCAAACAGATAAAATGCACTCACGTGCACAGCTGCACACAGAATTCTTTCATGAACTCACAAGCACACACTCATGCATTCATGCCCACTCTCTGACCCCCTCCTCTCTCTCTCTCTCACACACAAACACACACAAACACACAGTCACACACTGTACAAAACAGTATCTCTCTGTCACACACACACAGTTTCTTTCATTTCTCTCATGCAACACAGAAACATGTGCAAACAAACACACGCATATACAGACACAGGCTTTACTCTACTGTTACTGTGTGTAGTATGAGAAACCAGTCAGCCACAGCATCATCACAAGCCTATGCATCTATAACAGAACTGGTGCATCACACAGACATCATAAATGTGAACAACTGGGAGCCCTAATTTAAAGGACAAAGGGCAAAGTGGTAAAGGTTCTTGACTTCTCTGAACTGAACTCTGAACTAAACTGGCTCTGTGTATGAAATGCGATACAAATACACTTGCTATACAATTAACCTTGCCTTGTATAGTCTTGCCTTGCGTGAAGAAACATTATCAATATTTGGGAGCACAGATGTACAGTACTCATGATGTTTGTGCTTACAGTCTCACTCAGGTGTTACAAACAAATTTAGCAAACAAGTTTTGTTATTCTTTCTTTATCGCTAGCCCATTAGCTTTAGTCAGACTTCATTCTTTGTCATTAAAAATTGGGTCATTAGTCTGACTTACACAAACTCTAATACTGGTAGTAAAGTGAAATTCCTGGTGGCAAGTTCAAAATCTGTCAACACTTTTTTTGTCAACTGCTTGAGTCAAAAGCAACTGAGCACTTTATAAGATGGCAACATTCCAGCAGACAGCTTGAGTGTGTGTGTGTGTGTTTGTGTGTGCCTGTGTGCATGTGTGAGTGGGTGTGTAAGTGATCAAAACAGCATACAAGGGAGAGGCTTTTCAACACATATCATATAGGGGTGTGCAAACAGCCTGCTGAGGTTTATCTGCCTCGGAAACTGGTCACAAAAAATGCACGCGGCCATCTTCTCTGGGTCATCTCAACAACGCTTCCTCACTGTCCAAAATGGCTTCTTTTATTGAACACCTTCTGTCCTCCTAATCCTTTAATGCACTGCTTAGTAAACATTAAGACAACAACAATGAAACAGCGAAACCAATTATGTCCCTCTTTCCCAAACACACACAGCTTTCTCTCCCTTCACGGAAAAGAGTAATTCGCTGATTATTCACTGATCAAAGGCACTGATAATTCAATCCACCACTAAAACTCCCTCCAGATGAGAGATATGCCGACGGCGTGTAGAAATCAAACCCATATCCTTCTGACTGAACACACAACCAGGCATTTTGCCCCCCAGCTCCGTCTGTCCTTGCCAGAGACTCTAACGACCTCAAGACCAGAATCCCCCCCCCAAAAAAAACCTAGCCTTATACAGGAAGTTATGGAGGAAATCATTGCTCTGGTGGGACTATTTACACTGTGCTATCACTGTTCTGTGTCTGTTTATTTGAGCTTTACTCTGTTTTCAAGTTTAAGGTTGACATGTGCTGACTCATGGCTTTCAGATGTGTTTCTTTTTCTATCATGTCATGTCATGTACTTTCAGAACCAGCTAGTTTAACTCTTGCCTGTCAGCACCGTTGAGAAAAAGGAAGTGCGCAAGTGAAGAAATAAGCCATGATGGCCGCAAGTTCAGGAGATGAAGACAGCTGGCAAAACTTCTTGCTGAATGACAGAAATCAATATGTTTATGCTGACGATCTGTCCTGTTGTTCATAGCAACATCCACAACAACAACATCAAGAATGACACCTACATCAACAACAACAACAACATCAATGACATCAGAACCACAATGGAAAAACCTCCTGTTAAAACATGTACACACACACAGACAAACGCACACACGCACACACACAAAACGAGACGGCCCTCGCCGCTGGGGTGGGGCGTACTTGTGGTGCGCGGAGCGCGCTGCTCCGGGAGGGTGCTGGTGCGGTTTGGGGTGCTGACCGTGAGCGCAGGAGAGGAAGCCTGCGGGGACGGCCCCAGTCGCCGACGAAGAAGGCGCGGCAGCGGCGTGGGAGTTTGCGTTGCTGTTGGCCTGGGCGGCAACGAGGCTGGCAGCGTTGGCCTGCAGCGCGGGCAAGTGGCACTGGGCCAGGTGGTGGGCCGAGGAAGGCGGTGGTGGCGGCAGCGGTTGCGAGGCGATCGGCGGCATGAAGGGCACGGCCAGCTCCACGTTGAGCAGCTGCAAGCGCTCCTTCTTGGCTGTCAGGCTCAGGATCTGGTCTTGCAGCCGCTGGTTCTCCTGCTGGAGCGAGTGCAGAGACTGGAGCATCTCCACAACTACAGCAGAGAAAGAGGGAGGGAGAGACAGAGAGAAGGAAAAAGAGATAGAGAGAGAGAGGGAGGGAGGGGAGAGAAAGAAGGAGAGAGAGGGAAAGAGAGTGAGAGAAGGAGAGAGAGAAGGAGGGAGGGAGGGAAGGAGGGAGAAAGAAAGAGAGTGAGAGGGAAAGAAGGAGGGTGAGAAAGAAGGAGAGGGAGAAAAAGAGAAAGGGAGGATGGAAGAGGGGGACAGAGATATAGAGGAAAATGAGGCAGAAGTAGAAAGAGAGATAGAGTGGATAAAAAAGACAGATGAAAAGAAAAGATGGATTAAAAGGAGGTGGTGGAAGAGGAGTGATAGAGCAGACACAGAAATACAAGCACATGCATCAGACCGTTTACAAAGATTTGTGTGTGTGTGTGTGTGTGCATACACGTAAGGGGAGACCGCTGCCAGAAATAAAGCCATAAATAGTCCCCATAAATTTGACAGAACTTTGGCTGGGGACAGCAGCCTGTGGTGTGTCCACCATGTGTGT